>PQWD01014694.1:0-132298 GCA_019425675.1 Leucinodes orbonalis | reverse complement strand
GGTCTCCTTCAATGCCACTCTGTCATGGTTAGGCGTATCACTTACCGTCGGGTGAGCGTACTGATCGTCCTGTACAATATAAACTAAGGTATGGATCTGGGTAAAGCTAATGCACATGCCTCACTGTTACAATGCGTATTCCATGTACAGTTTGCACAGAGGGCTGGCGTAATAACTAATATGTGAAAGTGTCAATTCAGTGAGCAGTGATAGGTGATGGTCCCCGAAACCAGTCTCGAGTTATCCATGCGCCTAAGGTACTCGGTAAGCTATGTGTGCAATAATCGTCGGTATCAAACCTTTATTTGTATGCATCCTGGTGTCATCATGTAATTATATAGCAGTGTTTTAACTATTGAAGCCCAGAATCCATACACAATAGAAAATCTATTGTATCTTGGCGCATTTTGGCGTCATTTGCGGTTGAATGGTTAAAGTGGATAAATGATCAAACTCTCTAGGGATAACTGTATCCACAAACAATTTAAAATTGTTTACCGCGATAGCGTTCGAGTAGAGCGTCTTGTTAAATGCTTCAAAGGCTTTTGAATGGGTTCTATGGTTGAGGGAACTGGGTGATCAGTAATATCATTGAAAACCTCATTCCATTCGAATACTCTCTAAAGTAACTTGCCCTTCTCTGATGACTCATCATTGCACTTATTTTCAATTACGATTACAATAACAAATATCATTTAAAAAATAACTAAATTGGGAAAATGGGTTCCCACAAATAAACATTACCTATATTTTAATTATAAATTAAACAATATAAAGATATGATAATAGCAATAGAAAAATTAATTTCATTTTATGATTGCATTTGTCAAAAAAATAATATACATGTTACCAGATCTTGTAACATTTTATTTGGCATCTTCTTGTAAATCAAAATTATCATTGTTTGGCATCCATAGATGAATCATGATGAATAAAAACGGTTAAAACAACTAAGAAAACAAATAATGAAAATAAAATTTTATAATTTTTAAAAACAAACCTGTTACGTTATTTAAGAAAACTGGCATATTTTAGTTTAATTTTACAATATATAAATATATCTGCACTATCATGTAAAATGTATCTTATGCGGGCCGTACTAAACTAAAATTGCAGGGTTCCAATGGTCTATTAGGCCACTTACTGCGCTGTGACCGTCGTTAAGTAAGAGGGTGGTGATTCCTTCACCAGGTGACACATATATCACGGGACTCTAATATTCCTTACTCCCGGATCCGCAGAATAAATCTCCAGGGAAGCGTCTGGGAGGCAACTATCTCAGAAACTTTTGTTACATTTGTAAGAGTTTGCTAGGTTGGGAATTCCACGCTTTTAGACGGTTTCTTTGTGATGTTCTTTTTCTCAATTTTTTTTATAAGTTTGGTTTTTATATTTCTTCTACTGGGTATTTCATTTGTAGGGTCAAATTAAACGATGTGTTATTCTTTTCAAAGTTATTTGTCCACATGAACATATTCCTTATCAGAACTAATATATTATTGATGATTCATGACATAAAAACTCATATTGTGGGTTTACAATACATTATAATTTTATAATAAGTAGCCTACCTACAGTCAAAAACTCAAGAGGATAAACACTTTAATTTTTTTATAAAGTGACGCCGTAATTCACTGAAAATTCCAGAAATATCTGACTTCCACATATTCCTGTAATCTAAAATGATTTTCATTGATGATTTGATTACAATACCATCGTGGTTAGTGACTATGTAACCTTTAAACTAATTTTGTAGCTGACTGTATGAACTGTAAGTAGCTGGAAGACAGCTACAAGCCACGACTACCCATTAACGTTTATCCCTAGAAATAGCACCCGTCTAACTAAATTCCAATACCAAGCCCCGAGAGTGTTAAATTCGGATAGCAGTAGTTGGTTTGTGGTGCACTACTGTATTTACCTTATAATATGATTGCTAAATAATAATAATATCTTTATTTCTCAAGCAAAAAGAATTTAGTTTACTTAGTTTCTTTTTTAAAAATAGACTTCACCTTTAAACACTATACTTTCGATATTTTTAACGATTCCCTAGACCTTGTTGATTTGGACGACGAAGTATTCTTTCTTTTTTTTCTTTGATTTTCTCGCATTTTTTCATCATTGATAACAGAAGCAGCGTTGAAGAAAGTCAGTCTGTAGGTGGTTAATTAGTTTCTTAAAACACTAGCTTGCGCCTGTTACTCGAGACTTCGGGGTGTTATTTCCGTATATCCTGTAATTTTACTAGCTACAGTGCCCAACTATCATAATATAGAAGTGCATTGCGGAGTATTGCTACTTGAAAACTGGACAACCCATGTGGTGTCATTGATTGAGATGTCGGCTCTTACACCAAGGGTTCCGGGTTCGATCCCCGGGCGGTACAAACATTTATGTGCATGAACATGACTGTTTGTATTAGTCTGAGTGTTTTCTATATAAAAATATAGTATTTATAAAAATCATTACAGGCCTAACAGAAACCGGCGCAAAACCGACACGCGTTGTGTTTCGTCGTATGAATGAGGCCCGAAAGAACCCCTTCTCCGTCTATCCTCGCCTTTTTTTTAGGTTGGTAATGCAATCGCAGCTTCTACGGAGTAACTTGTGTCGATAGGTAATGATAGGGACACAATGGGCCATGCGGTAATGATGCAGCCGACGAGCTGGCGAGAGGAGGCTCAAACACCAAACCATTGATCGAAACCGATCACACCAATCTCATTTCGCCAGTTGAAGTTTGCCAGTTGCCCATTTCGCCAGTTGAAGAACTAGCTGTGGGACCACACATAACGGTGGACTCTCGTCCTAAGTACTCAGGACTACAAAACCATCACAAACACCACAAACAAACGGATCCTTTACATGTAAAAAAACCTTTCATCAGGTAACATAAAGTCTTATTTCCGAGCACGTTTCACCACGGAAACGGGCTCACATAAACCTTTGTACAAAAACCCAGCCAAAATATGTGCTCATAAAGGAACAAACTGCTTAAGCGAAGACAAATAAGTTCCACAAACACCTTAACAATTACATTTACATCGTCAGCGCTAAGAAAAGCAATTAAAAGTTGGTGGGATTGTCTATGTCACAGATGTGGTGCAATAGTATGATGTACGGCCAATCTTCTTGTTTGTTATTTATGTAACAGCCCTTTATTTGGGCTTGCCTAGCCTACAGCCACTTAAAATGTGCCCAATCACAGATGTACGACATGAAGTATCGGGTAATATTGATATTCATATGAAGTATGATTTAAATTTCTTTTTTAGATCATATTATATTCGAATACGCTCATGAATGAGTAGTTACATTAAAGTATATTGGATGGGAATATGCAGAATATGAGTACTTAAATTACAAATTATACACACATTTAAACGCGAAGGACGCTTTTTTGGGCAGATGAGATTGACTGGTACCAATGGTAAGTTTAAACCCTACCTTTAAATAAGCAATGCATGAGCAAATCGTTATTATTTTATTTTGCATCATACTCTAGTCATCCAGTAATAAAATGAAAGCCTTTGCCGTTTCATTATACGTAAATTCATATTATGCAATTCGTATTTGAATCCGTTTACTCGGGACAAATTGTGCATTCATATTTTTTACATTTCAAAGCTTATTCCGATGACTCTTTTCAGGATTCAATCTCGATATATTGATAGGTATACTATAAATTTGTGAGAATCATTTAAGGTTTATAACATACATAATGTACTTTCTTTCTTCCTTTATTTTTCTGGTGAATATTTGGTCTCTAAGCCTTAAATTATATTCAGTAAATACAGTGACAGATGATCAGAACCACTCGTACATTCAGCAGTGACAAGAATAGCAGTCCGCATGTGGTCGCCCCTAGCAATAAAGAAATTGAGGCCACTTCCTTTTTTGTTCCTTAATGACCAGCACAGCGAACCGGATGAGGTCAATGGGGCAACAAGTTAGGCAGGAGGAAAATCTTCATAAAAATAAAACACTATTCTTTTAAGGAAACTTAGAGGCAGTATTCGCAAACCCCTACTGTATCTACGTTATGACGTTTTCTCTAAAGGAGTAGGTGTGTAGCAGGAAGTGTATGAAGTCGAGTTTACAGATATACTCGTATTTGCTTAAAAGTGACCTGTTGCAATATATGTACTAATGTGAAGAATACAATCCAAATGAATCAATAACTCTTTTAGATAATTTGTCAGCAGATTGCTTCATACTAGGTCAATTGAGGTCAATAGATACAATGTCATGGCATATAAATGCCAGGCTGATAGCAAATAAAAATAAGAAATACACGTAGACAAAAGTAATTTCTTAGTTGATGAGAACAAGAAAGGCTTGTACCAAAGAGGATTAAAGAGGTAAATTTGTAAATCAGTAAAACAATTCGCCTAAATGTATACGCGTGGACCACACAAGTAGGCCGCAGGTGTCGCCCGTCCCCATACGAGTCGCGCCGCTAATTGTCTCTTGTTTATGCAAACAAATTGTTGTTGTGCGCAAGTTTCATCATGCGCCGTCGTTAGCGCCGAAGGGTCGCACGGATCTTTGACTACCGCTTTATGGGGGCCGTGTTAACTGAATTTTGGATGGTTATGGACTTACATTTGGGGTTAGCTTCCAGTTTGAGGCCATCGGTATATCATACCGGTATGTTGTATTGGTTTACCGCACTAACTTGTCGCAGAAGGGTTGGAAGGTGTGATGGGTTATAATGATTAAAGGAGAATAAAAGACATGGATTCGTTGCTTGATCTGGGTGTCGAAGGTAATAATAAAACGGAATCGGTCCCAAGTACTGTAATTAAGATGAAACGCATCATGCTCATATATTTGGCAGCTGGTTGCTGTATAGTAACGAACAAATGTGTCTCAAAATGCACTACAGTGTACCATTTAAGGGAATCAAACTTAACTGGGTATAATGAGAATATATTGTTGTAGTCACAGATTTCCCAATACAGGAGATGGGCAAGCCGCGTTTTTAAGTGCGACAAATATAAGCTTAACGAGCATACACTGGCTGCCAGTTTACGCTTGTGAAACGAGTCAAGACGCACGAATATTAGAAGAAATTACCGTTTTTTCCCAAAATGCTATTCTGTGCAATTGTAACATGCCATCATCGCAATAAATCAGTAAATTTACCAAGAAATATAATAACTTTTCACAGGTAAGAACCGAAAAGAAATTGCGACACTAGGACTGCCTATAAACTTGGCGGCTTGTCCAGTCTCATTGTATATTCGGATGTCTGTGGTTGTAGTGGTGGCACTATTAGACTACGTGACATCAAACCTTTGCGGGAAAACTATTATTGTTGTTTTTGCAATTACTCGTGTTGTAAATTATAAGGAACACTTGAATGCTTAAATTACCATTGTTTGCTTCTTACCATATCATCATCATAATATTCATCTTATAACGTTCATTGCCGAGCTTGGACTTAACTGCAGAGCAAGGTCATGGGGATTGGGAGTCAACCACCATGTAGGCCCTCTGTAGCACGGAATCATCTTTTTTTCAGAAAATCAGGTTAATCAGCCTGAAATGTCTTAACGAAACTGCGCTATGCGGTTTTGCCGTGGAATTTGAAGCCACGATCTCCGGATAACCATTTGAACTCACGTTCAGACTATAATATCATGAAGGATACAAATATTTATGCAAAAATATAAGTTAAAAAAACTGTTAAGGACGTTTATAAACGATTAAAAATTCTACAAAATCTATTCCGTTACGTTCCACCGTTTAATTCAATGTCAAATCAATTGAAACTCGAAAAAGCAACGTAAACAACCCACGTAAATATTTGTTCAGCAGCTTGTAAACAAACACAGCCTTTTCAACTTCATTAGCAGGAAATTAATAATTTAAAGATCAAAAAGGTTTCTCGTGAGGTTGTAATTTGTTGTGTGTTATTTGCTTTTTATTGTATCGATAAAAAAATTATGTTAAATGTCGTACATTTTAATTTTCGTTTATAAATTTAAGCTTCCATTCGAGCATGGTTTGTAAATCAATATAATCGTTTACTTTCCATAAGGAAAAACGTTGTTTTTGACAGAGTCCACTTACCTTTAAAGAATCAAATTTCATCTGCTCGTGATACTTTCTGTTGAATAACGAATGAATGAGGCAGACTATAAAATTAACTATAGAGCAAATTTTTTTAGTTTTGTTACCAATATTATTTTGAGTCATTTATTGGAAACGATATGCATTCTTTGGTTTCAACAAAGTAGGTTTTTTTTATTACGATGACTGTTGCTATTCAGACATTCATACATTATTGTTGTGCATCATCAAACCTTTTGCATTCGTATCATTTTCATTGGCCTGCGTATATTTGATATTATATCTCTCAAATCTGTGCTCAATAGAAATTTTTGCTGGTAATTATTATTTTTACCTAAATGTTTATTGTTTTAAAAGTACAGCTGAATAGTTTAGCCTTCAACACAGAGATGAGCAGTACACGTAATTAAGTATTAACAGTGAGTAGTTATCGACATTCTTAGTAACAGTAGCTAGGGAAGTTTCGGTGGATCGGACGAAAGTCGCACTAATCCGCTCCAGGCCAGGGTCTCAATTCTATTATTTTCTTGCCATTACTTCACTATTACGACACTTTTCAATCCAACTGTAAATTGGTATTCTGGTACATTTTTATGTAAATCGTTCGAAATTGTAAATTATACAGAAGAATTATTTATTATCTAATGGTGTGTTACCAACTAAAATCCTACCATAAAACAGAAACAAAAAAGAAGTAAGTAAGGCAAATACTTATTGACTAATAAAAAAAACTGCACAATTACATGAAATTAACACACAAATTAACATCATAGAAAATCGTCACAAATTGGAGAACAAAGAACTAATCTAAACAAAGTTACAAACACAACACAACAAACGCTGCCGACAAGCTGCATGTGCAGATTGGCAGATTATTTAAAATGTTACTAGTGTTTAAGTTTTGAATAGATAAATAAAAAAACATAATAATTCTAACAAACATTCTATAATTGTGTGGCAGATACATCATAAGTCAAAAGGACCCTGCCTCAGCATATGCCGTAGTGTGTATTTTGAGTATAATGAATGATATAACGATCTAATTAGCACACAGCAGCGCTGGTCATCTGACAGGGCCAGAATAAGGCTAAAAATACTATTGAGACACAATTAAGATCCTGTAAGCGCATTTTAAAATTAACGGAATTGGCGCCCAGGGTCGAGTATATATAGCAGTTTCGCGGCCGCAGTCGGAACTCGTTAGCGAGTCTTTATCGAGGCAAGTTTGGCCCGAGAATGTGGGCGGCTCACTGATAAGCGAGCGCGTGATCCGCCCTGCGATTAAGGAGTTCGGGCATGTTTTATCGCCTCAGCTGTTCCTTGCCGAGGCAGTTTTTTTGTTTTTAATTGCAGGCTCGTTCTTTTTTGAATAGGATGACATGTGGATGGAAGCTGCCAGTGTGGATTTGGTTTTATAATTGTAATTTTACCATTTCTCACAAAACCTTAACAGTTAAATAATTTGCTTTGACGTTACTCTGCAGAGCACATGTTTATGACACAGTTTGGTAATAGGGAGATTGGGCCGGGACCCATGCGAATTCGTAGATAGTAGCTGGGACCAGCGGCCTTACATGCTTTTCATAAGAAATTTATTAATGAGGAGAGGGAACGGAGTATTAAGATCTCCGGTAAACTCACACACGCGATGCGATTGCGATATGCGACAACACATAAGTAAGATAAAGTTTTTGCAATAACGAAATTAATATTAAAATATATTGACTTTATGAACTTAGTCTTAATATTTAAATATATTTAGTGTTAAAAAAATATGATGTGTTTTGTATGTTTTCATCGAAGAGGATTTTCAAACTTTTTTATTTAACCTATTATATTGCGGTATTAACAAAAACTTGCTTTTTTGCGCGTGAAATTTGAGATTACAAAGATTTCCTTTCTGATTTGAAACACAGAGTCATAGAACCGTACCTTTTGCGGAGAGTATCTCCCAAAATCTCCTAAGAGGTTAGATGATAAAAAGAGTGTTTACTATTTAGAGTTTTCGAAAAAATGGTATAGCGGTTTCTGAGTGCCAAATTGTCCCCATATACATTTTTATCCTTCTATTTGTAATTGCGGAATTCTCCATGTTACTTTCATCACCATTTTAGAAAGTGGGAGGTTATTAACAGATAAAAAGTAATAGATCTACGCTCGATCGTCACCCGTTACCATGAAAGACGGACAAACAGACACTTTCACATGTTTATTGTTTAGTATGGATGTATTAAGTGATACATGTTATATGCTTATCTTTATTTTTTTTTGTTACATAATAATGTGACGAGCAGCTTTGTCTACCTCACCATTTCCTTTTTGGGCGTGGCTGGGAATGACTTCACTATCAAACAAACAGTGCCTATTTAACATGCATATGTTCTTTATTTGTATTTCTCAGTGCTTATGTTTGAGCAATAAATATGTGCACAAGCTGTAGGTAGATACCCTCGGAGAGTAGATACCTAATGACAAGCAAAGCCAGGAAGCCAATCGTAGTGTAGTGTCGCGAACAATTTGTCCTGACTTCGTCGCGCAAACTTTTCTAATCTAAACTGGGCGTTCTATCTCGAAACTCGCAACTTCTGGCCATTCAATGTCCTTAAATGTTCTTTGTGACGTTTAAGTTCTTTTCAATATTAAATAAATATGTTATAGCGGTGACGAAGAGCTTAGGTGTTTAAGGTACTAGATCACAATCATTGTACTAATGAGATGGGCAGTAAAAAAAACACATACGGAACGGGGTATACGAAACTCACAAGTTATTTAATCTAATTTAATGTACTTTTTGTAGGAGTTGCTGATTATAATATGTAACTTGATTAGAAATTACTCACTAAGTAACTAAAAAGAGAATTCATATTTTATCAGCGATGTGTAATTGGCGTTGTTTGATTTTAAAAAAACATACTTGTATATAAAGCAAAATGAAATGTAACATACACTAGAGAAAACTATATATTAAAAGAGAACTGAATTAGCTTCGTTTATTATTTTACTCAATGGTGTAAGATATAATAAACGAAGCTATTAAATCAATGGTGTGGACGTCGCTTCCTACGGGAGGCTGAGGTTCAAATCCCGACACGTACCAATGTGTTTCGAATTTTCGAAAATATATGTACGTTATCCGATGCTCTTACGGTGAAGGAAAACATCGTGAGGACCTTCATGCACGCCTGCGAAGAGATTCAAGGTTGTGTGTGAAGTCGTCCAATCGCACTGGGCCCGCTGGACGACTATGGCCTAATCACCCTATACGGGTAGGCTCGTGCCCCTCGGTGGGACGTTTAATGAGCTGATGAAGAGAAGATTATTCTTACAAACAAACGTGAAATACTTGATAAATACATAACTCATGCAATAAATTATTGTTTTCATTAAAATCAAGGGATCGGTCCGCGTGGAAATTAGTGGGGAAGGCCTTCATCCAGCAGTGGATATTTTAAGCTGTAATGATGACGATAAAATGTATTGGTTAATTTAAAATGTATATTTTATTTAATCAAACTAGTATTTGCTGCTATTTTTATTAGAATTGTTAAATATGCTCACTGAAATCGAATGCCTAGAGAGCACCTTGAAACACGTTTAATTGTACGTGTTAGAGATACATTGTTATTTTTTGATTCTTAATATAACTACACTCGAAACGCTTACATAATTAACTGAAATACGTTCTTACACTTACATATTTACTTATAAAGTAAAGCAGACGAAGGTTATCATTAAATTATAAAGCATAATATTATAATGAATGAACTTTTCAATGTTACCTCAAACCATCTCGCAGTATCTTCGTACAACTTGCCAGTTTTAATTATTCGTTGTAAAATTAAGAAGTGGCTAAAATTAATTAAACGGTTGAGGAGTTAGTGCAGTCACGTCCCTTGAGCACAGTTGCCTCTCAAGAGATCACGTAGAAGGGCGAGGCGTCCCTGGGATAACAACTTGATTTTTGCTAGACAACAGTTAGCTACGTAAAGTTAATCCACAGTTAGGAAGGAGGCGGTAAGTGGAAAAGTTTTCGTAAGTTCCAATTTGGTGAGAACGCAACTGTGTATCGGAAAACTAAGCCTGCTATACAATTTCAGATTATGTGAAAAAGTTGGTAATTACCACGTTTTTAGTTCAACGTATATCTTAAGATATCAGATCCTGAACAAAAAAATATGGACCAAACTATTGTTGTTTGATTTTATTTTATTAAAGTTGTATAATTTTATTGCGGTTTTGTTGTTTCTTTTTATTTGTTTCGCTTTCACAACCTGGCTAAATTTAGAGTATTGTTACAATATTTGCTCACAGCAGAAATGGTTTTTGTATTACATAACCGGTATGTTGTATGTATATGTTTGACGACCCATTTGGTGTTGCGGTTAAGACGTCGACTGCAGCACCATGGGTTCTGGGTGCGATCCTGGGCAGTACAAACATTTGTGAACATGTACATGTCTGTTTGTAATGGTCTGGGTATTTTCTATGTATAATATGTATGTATTTACAAAAAAATATAAGTATGCTTATCCGTTGTTTAGTACCCATAATACAGACTTCACGCTTAACTTGGGGCTAAATGGCGCTGTGTGAATGTCAGTGGATATTTATTTATTTATCTGTATATCTACTGTGGACATGATTTAAGTAAAACATTAAATGCATTGATATAAATCGTGATTTTACAGTATTATCTTGCTCATTTGAATATTTATTGAATACTAGTGATATTACTGACACCAGAGTTATGTATTCAATTATTTGATGACCGATTTGTTGTAAATACCTAATGCTTGGGAAGTCCGCTACTTGACCAAGGGCTCAATTACTGCGAAGACAAACATTTGTAAACCTGAAGATATTTTGTTTGTAAAACAAATTAAACTGTGCACATATTTGGTGTGAATGAACATTTTTAACCCCCAGGTAAGTACGATACGTACTCGTATGAACAAAAAAGTTAATTAAGTTTATCAACTGCCTCCGTGGTCTAGTGGACACTTAGAATGTTCGATTTAGATCCGGGGGTCGTAAATTCAAATCCCAAATACTGCAGTGGGCTGTTACAGGCTGTGGACGATGATGACCCAGTGGTTTCGTTTAAATGATCAAGAAAATTGTTATCTTTATATTGAATTGTATAATTAACGATTCCAAATAATATGGAATACAACAAAGGCATTAAGTACAATTTGTACTTCAATGTCTTTAACAAAACCTCGACAACAGCGTTCAATTCTTTTGTTAGTATTTTTGACGATAAATACCCCAAAGTAGTGTCAGTATTTTTATCAACATTTAAAAAAAAACCTTTCAAATAAGCTTTAATATTAAACGCAGGACAGGGCAAGCGATGCATCAGTAATGTTCTCAATCGATGCAGGCCACGAAAGAGCACTTCGCATGCATTCGCCTTTCTTATGCACTCGACTATAACAAACGGCTGAGATTCATGAGTCGATAGACCAATTTTAGATACTAAGTTATAGTTAAAAATCTTTCAGTAATAATTTGAAACATATTCTTATATTGACTATAGGTAGTTGTCAGTTTCTTTGAATGGTCTCTGTGATAAAAAAATGTTTCGGGGTAAAATTAAAACTTACGCAGCTTCCACGTTTATAAAGTAGTTGCTTACTAAAAATCCAAAATTACCAACATAAAAGTATTAGGTACATGTCCAAAACTAAAAAAATGCTTTCTTCGGTTCTTTACTGAAATAATTCTTTGTGACGATGACGATATGATATCCCTCACTCTTTCTTCCACCTATTGCAGTCCACTGCTGGACATAGATTAGATATGGCGGTTCTCTACTCCACTTTTCTCATTTAATTTCCACTTGAAGTTTAACGCTCTATTGTAACATTATATAACGAAGCAATTTGCCATAGGTCTATTTGTAAACAGATGGAATCGCGGAACACTGTTTTCTGCATAAGTATTTGCTTTAAAGTTTTTCAATTTCGCATTTAAGCTGCACAGCTGTCGAATGTTTCCATAGTAGGATCTCGATACGTAAACCGTTCGCCCCGCTATTCATGAATATTTACTGCACCACTTCGATAGAATATGGTTTTCAAAGAAAAATCATAATCCAGCCATGCAGTTCTGCTGAGTGCAGTAAAATTTAGATATTCTACGAGTTTATCTTAGGTTTGAGTAGAATTACCGTGCTGGCTGCTGTTTTGTGTTTTATTTGTTAAATTGAATAATACCTATATATATTATTATCATTAGTTTAAATAACTTAAATTTAGATCTGCGACATATGCAACCAGTACACTGCCACTTCAATTTGCTGATCCGGCGAACTATTTAGGGGAATAAAGACTAGCTTTTACCTGCGGGTTAGATCGCGTTAAATTCGTGGTAAGACGTTTTCTTTTTCCTGGTAACGAATACAGAATATTATTTTAACGCTGGTGTAAATGATATGTATAACATCATGTTGATACCGCATACCTTAAAAATGTTCCCATATAAAAGAAACAACTTTGTGTGTCGTTTTCTGAAAAAAATATATGCGAGACTATTTTGTTAGTATCAATTTTTCCGTCCGCAAACCAATTTTTAGCTTTCTACCTCAAAAATTGCGGATTGCTCCATGCATTCTCCCACCCTCCATTTTAGCGAAGTTGGGTGTTAGAATTTTAAAAAAGTAGCCTAATCCCTTCCAGGTTACAATCTATCACCCTACCAAATTTTAACTAAAGCCGTTCAGCCGTTTTGGCGTGAAAAAAAAAACAGACAGACAGATTTAATTTCTCATTAATAATATTAGTATGGATACAATATACTTACATTAAAACACATTTGCATATCTTGAATGTCTGTGAGTTTTATATCTATTGTGGAAATAAAAATACTACAACTTACTAAATTATTCCAACACATCAGTTCAAAGCATCGACTTTTATTATCTTGTCAGGTGATATGAATGTGAGATTGTACGAACATATA
Organism: Leucinodes orbonalis; assembly: GCA_019425675.1. Lineage (NCBI taxonomy): Eukaryota > Metazoa > Arthropoda > Insecta > Lepidoptera > Crambidae > Leucinodes > Leucinodes orbonalis. The sequence continues at coordinate 119,254 of PQWD01014694.1, read as the reverse complement.
ATTATTATGGTCACCAGTTAACTTTATCAGCCGTAAAGTTGAAATAATGAGCAAAGCGTCAAAATGTTACAAAGTAATTTCAACATTTAATCCCAGTGTGAGGGAAGCGTCCCGACGGAACAAAACTTGTTTAATTTTCACAACAGAAGATACATCTAACAAATAAACTCAATTGTTGAAAAGCATGTATCTTTACAGTATTTAGATAATTAAGATTTGTAACACTTTTTTTTACTAAACAGCCTTCCAGCTTGGGAGACTGAAGAATGTTTGTGTGAAGAAGGGTAGGGTAATGGGGAATTGGTACCACTGGTAACATCATTCTCTGGGCGAATCAGCGCCGTTTTACGGCGTATTTCTATGGGAGGTAGTGGTATTACTCCGGTCCAGTTAGCAGGTATGACCGTCGGTGGCTCATTGGTGTGGACTGGTGGCTTCCGATCTGGAGAGTGCAGGTTCAAACCCGCCTCATACCAATATCTTTTCGAATTTCCGAATTTTATACACATCTTTCCAACGTTCCTACGGTGAAAAAAACATCGTGAGGAAACCTGCGCATAGCTTCCTATGAAATTGAAAGGTTGTGCGTCAGCACTGTTCCCGCGTGGATAACTAAGCCCTATACACCCTATACGGGTAGGCTCGTAACCCTCGGTGAGGACGTTTTTGAGCCGATGATGATAAGTTAGCCCGTGCATAGCTCGTGTCGAAGCATAGTTCTCGTAGGTTGGACTAGTCGCTATTCGCGTTACCGTCACGGTCGCTTTTCTCTCCAAACATATACTAGGTTTCCTAGCCCCCCCCTGCAACGCCCCAAGCTGAGGTTCGCGCCCCACTCTGAAATACTCTTAGTCTCATTGCATAAATTTATAGGCTTAGAGCCATCTGTGCTCTTCAATTGTCCGGTGACGCTGTGAAGGCCACCAGCGGCCAACAGCGATTAGTCATTCCGAAAAAAAACCTTAGCTCTTGTTAATTTAAAAATTGCGTCGCATTATTTACATAAATGTGGGCTCTGTTTTCATGCGAAATGAAAAGTTATTGTTTTTAATATTACACAAAGAGAAAATCAATATCGCCCGAGGAGTTGGTAGTTCAGTGTAGTGGTACGTGTTGGAGATGGGCGCTTACCCTACGCCGTACATTCGCTCCCCGAATACGAATCGGCACGTAATGAGAGCGTGAAAAACACTCGCTTCTCGCAACTCTTCACTTCGAGAAGTGCGTTTACACGTTGCTACTTTTCGTATTGTTTATTTAATAATTTTATTGATAAGGGTTTTAATGTATTGTAAGATAATAATAAAAAATGTGTTCTTTGTTGATGTTAACATAATTTTATATTAAAATAAGACTTTTTCTCCGAATCTAACAATTTGAATATTACTGAAGCTTCGTTTCAGGTTCAAGTGAAACAGCCAGTTGATGCAAACTGCCCTGTTTTGGATACTGGTTATCATCTTTGCAGCATAATGTTCGTGCTGAACGAAGGTGTGCACTCATTCCACCTTACCCAGATCATCAGTCCACTTAGTTGGGGTCGGCCTCCTCCAATTTATATTATGTAAATAACAAATATTTTGTTTCAGTAACTTAGTTTAAATAACAAATTGGTTGTGGGAATTTCCGTTTAGGCGACAATGCCTGTGGAGGAAAGAATAATCACATAACGTGTAAAGGACCTTAAACAAGTGAGCATTGCGATTTGATCAGGCGATTGCGATCGCTAAACCTTTGTCGATAAGGATTACTTCGCGTCGCATCGCAACGTGTCGCCAAAGTGATACTTTCCCGAATCGCTGTTTGATATTCTGATAACATTTGTGAAATAATAGGAGATGTTCTTGTTCATGCAAGGAGACACCCATTTATCGTTTCTGGGACTTTGATGAAAATACTTAACTGCCGATATGCCCCCAATAAGTATGGCGCTCGTTACATTCAGCCCTTTTTGTTGAACCCTGCCATGTCATTTGTATTTTATAGACTGTCTGTTCAAGAATAGCTAAAGGAGCGTCCAAGTCTTGTGTTATTGCGTAAGTAGAAATTTATGTTTAACGAAGGCCTTGTTTTATAAGTGAAAATATATTAAGGTATCTATTATTATTCTACTATGTAAGTATAATTGAAAAGGGATTCAGTACCTAACAAATAGGTACCTAAAGGAGACGGAGTATTTGGTCGTACCTCAGGTCATACGTAAGTATATATTAACATTAGTAATAATAATATAAAGAAAATTTTTCACTGATAGGGTACAAAATCAAAAGCACGAGGACACTACTATTTTATTATGGCATTTCAAATTTGAATGAATATTATCCAACCCAAAGCGATGGGCAGACTTTTGCCCGGATACTTTTTGAGTAAAATTGTGCATCCAGTTATTTCATTGTTTGCCTAACCCGCTTAATATGACCTTTATAGTTTCAAAAGGCAAGTAGCGAGCGTAGATCAATGTCACCCTAAAAAAAGTATACAACGAGCCTAAGTGTGTCCCAGAGAGGAACTCAAATGAAGTTAGCTTGGCGCCTGAAAGATGAACAACCGTGTAAGGTCCTTACTTGAAAGTCAAATATAATATTTATTTGTTAATAGCGTAATAAAATGTGTTCACTAAAGTATTTACTTACCAATTTATTGTGTCTTTAACTTCAAGTCTAGACAATTTGCTATTGTTTGATGTTGTTATATGTATTTTAGTATTAAGTTTCATCAACTATAATGACGGTGTTAACAAAAATTCATGAGTTTAATTAAAACAAAAAGTACTAACTCAGTATTATTTTGTGTAAATAGACGTTTTAACATACGCGTACAAACTTGCGATGCAGGCTCAGACATAATACGGCAAAATGAAACTTTGCAGCTTCAAAGTACTATAACAAGAGTTGTTAGTTGATGTAGTATTTAAATAGATCCGAGAATGTTTATTTCTAGTTGATAAATCACTAGAGAGGACTAAAAGAAAGTTTTTATTAAATACACTTGCGTTCATTAGAAAACCAACTAAAAATAATGAAGAATTCATTAAAGTTTTATTTAAGATGGCGAGTAGCTGATCGTTGACTGCTAGGGAACGGTTCACGTGCAAAATTATTAAAGCAAGCCATCGCTTATCAATGGAATTTTGAATATGTACCTAATATTTATGTTTTAGATAGGCTTTTGTGACAATATTGGTAGTAAAACCTCAACTATAAGTATATTTCATCACCATAATGTAGACGACTATTTACGTCTGAACTTAACTTTTCTCTATGCGTAATACCCAACTAATAAAACAAATATATTTTTATTAGAGTTGTGTAAAAGTATTAATTTATTAATATTTTTGTAGGCACCGTGCCTAGAACTTAAACTGACAAATTATTGACGTAAATTTCATTACTAAATATGACAATGGCATTATAGTTATTTTATAGATCAAAAGTTGTAGTGTTTAGGTTGTTTGGCTGATTTCAGTATCCAAACACATTCAGATAGAGCCATTTACGTGTAGATGGCCTTAATTGTGGCCCCAATATAAGCAAGAAGTTTTGACTATCGGTACCTAATACACAACGGGTATGTATAATTAATATTTTGCATATTAACACCAAAAAAGGCATTAACGCACCCAAATATCTGTACTGCTTCACATAATTTATAAATACATTAAAGGTATATTTGGTGTAATAGTTAAGAAGGTGGTTATTAAACTGAAGGTTCCGGTATTGCTGACCGTGCATTAGATACGTATTTACATTAAATAAAATTCTGCATGACTAAAATAATATCATCACATAGTGATATTAGGTTTTATCCAATATGATCTATTCTATCGTGTAAACTTGTGGAATAGTGCGACCCTTTGCAAAAGCCTACTGCTTGATATACTGACAAAAACCAATTAAAAGAATTGGTCGCCCGTCGGAGCACGACCCCATTAAGAGCAAATTAACTAAGGTTAATTTACTTATCAAAGGTTTATTAACTTAAGGTTTATTCATTTACTAAGGTTAAAAGTCTCGTAATCGTCACGCTTCTAGGGCTTGATATTCTTCGTTAAAGGAGCCAGTCATCTTTCGGGTATAATGAAACGAAGTTTTAAATAAATCAAAGAGTTTTAATATCAAAATAGTGTGAACGTTAAATGAAGGGCACTTTAATAGGTGATAAAGTTATACACCCTCAATTAATGAGCCATGAATCTGTCAGTCAGCAGGATATTAAAGCGTTTTGTCATAATCTTAACACTTGACGGATAAATAAATAAATTTTATTTACTAGGTGGTAGATGAGAGGATGAGAATGATTTGTAGAACTGAATCAGTTTATTCGTATCGCCTCAAATTATATGTGTGATATACATGACCATTGCTTAGGAGGATTATGTTTTCTACTAAAGTTCAAGGTTCTATTTCACCAGGCTATACGAAACCACTTTTAAAATTTAGGAGACAGTGCCTATGTTTTTATATATCCTAGTCTTAAAAATATTTAAGAGCATCTTTATGAGCGGTCATAATTTTACTTAATAAATTTGACTTCTTAAAAGTGTTCATATGTTTTTGTTTATTTTGGTCTCGTATAAAATTCAAGAGATTGGCTTGTATCTTACGACATAGTCTATGTTAATGTGATCTATTACACTCAAGGATACCTTTATTTCTCCTTCCTTTAAACCCAGGTTTGAGAAGAAGGGCGTTTTAATGTTCACCAGTATAAATATAGTAATATTAACGATGATACCAGTCGTTTGCCTTTTATAGTACAATTAGAGTTAATACTTAGACATCCATTGGATATGCATTGACTGACGCATGACTGTATATTGTATATTAGTGCCGGATGAGCAAAGAAGTATAGAGCACTCTCTACAATTGTTTGCTCCAGAGCCTTAGCTGTGAAGAGTCCATAGGGATTATCGACACAATCTGTGCCAGGTTCGTCACGTCGCGGACGCGCCACTTGTACGACCAACAAATGAAAAAAGTTCGCTTTAATCAACGACTTTGTGACCACTAGCCGCTAAGTTTTGTCCCAAACTTAAGAATAGCAACATCTGTTGGCTTTTAAACTGAAATAAACTATGGAAGCTCCGAGATTTAAAACTTAGCTCGCGCTGTTTGTTTTCGGTGGAGAGGATTATGAATTCGTTCAAATGCCATTAAGCTGTTTACTGAAGAAGAACGGTTGAGCAGAGCAGCTGATGGTAAATGCAGTTTGCATTATTAATAATTCATGAACTTAAAATACACTAAAGTAGCGGTTAGTGTATTTACTTGATGATCTTAGATGTCATGCAACTGTCGTATCATTGATATATACGCATAATTCTTATAAGAACAATAAGAAGCTTTGTAGGTGAGAGTTTGTCTTTATAATAAAACAATTCAGGAAAATATATTCAATAAAAAATATAATTACTGAATAATATTTATGTTAAAGCTTTAGCCCAATCAAGCAGTTTTTCTTATAATTTCAGTCTTAGAAAGTATCTTCTGCCCGTATCCACTCGTAAAACGCGCTGAAATATTGAACAACATTATATTACTTTTTGTCAAATTGTTCTATTCTGTTCGCCGAGTCGATCAGCAGATCTTTTATACTAGTGTTTTACTAGCTACGGTTCCCAAAATACCGGAGAACATATACTGGTATTGCAAATGATTTTTTTATACGCTGGCTTCATGTCAGTGAAAATATTTATAATGTTACAGTACTCATATCTGAAATGGGTGCAACTTACCTAAAATATAGATTATTATTATATCTGACTAAGAAACAAAAGGCAGTACATACCCGGATTTTATGAGGTCAGGGTTGCCATATGCAGACGGGAACCGCGACAGGTATTAGCAGAGACCTGCAGAGTATTACTGCATGCGTGCAACGAGGTGGTTATGGGTCACGGTGGCTGCGAAGTACTCCCACGCACGGTTATGATTGCAAAGGTTGGTGATGCAACCGGGTTGGGAGCTTCCACCGTTGGGATAAAAATCAGCGTCGGCTAATGCGGTACCGATGCCAAGGCCCGTTAGACCCATATCGGTATGGATGGCTTCGACGTAGACACCGTCATTACTGTTGAGTCTGTTTGAGTTGATGTTCCATAGAGGCCCAGCAGGGTCGAGACCTGCAACATAGTAGAGAATAAAATTTAATTAGGCCAAACTAGTATATAAAGTGAATATTGAACACATGCCTATTTATTACAATGTTAGCTAAATTGCAAAGTTTTTCATTGGGTCTATTTCGCATATTGCCTGTCTTAAGTCATAAAATTTAGTTTCGTTCATGACTTAGAAAAGATATAAACGAAGTAATATATATACTAGTATACATAAAAAGCACCCATATTCTAGGGTGATCATTGGTGATCAGCCTATTATTTCTTTAAGAATTTAGAACCATTTTATCCTAGCTATGCATTGAACATACGGTAATACGTGCAACATTGCCCGCAGTTCCCTTCCAGCGTTGCCGACCAAATGTGCACCAAGACTGAATCCGATGATGTGGAAGTTGTTCAGTTGCCTCCAGCAGTATTGATTAGGAAGTTGATGAATTGTCCAAGACTCGGCCAACGGCGGGCACTCCCCGTGCAGCTGTAGCGTAGTCCGAGATCGCAAGCGTCCAGTCAAGAACGATCACGTTTACGTCGTATTTGGCCAGGTAAGCTGTGAATTACGTAAAAATGATTATCAGAATTAGAAGGTTAATGTGACAGTGGGCAGGGCACATAGTGCGAAGAACCGATGGCTCATGGGGCGGAAAAGTTCTGGAGTGGCATCCTTGAACGGTAAAATAAGCCATAAAGCCGACCGAAACCAGATCCAGAAGTAGATGGACGTCAAGTGCTAGGTATCGATGAAACCATAAGGGGAGCCTGCGTTCAGCAGTGGGTTGATTTTTTATTGCAAAAGTTAATAATCGGTATTCATCCATAAGACATTCTAGGACTAAATAACAGTAAAAGAGAAAAGGAATTTCTTCTTTCCTTCCTTCCATCAACTAAGTCCGGTCACGTAAGTCGCAGAACTAATGGCCATTGGAGCAGATTAGATCTGAAGTCGAGACCGCGTTTTGACTAGTGTAGCTTAGGACGCTCTCCGGCCCAAAGGACCAACGACTTGCGAAAGGCTATTCGATGTCTAGCAGTGAACTGCATGGAGTTGAAGATACTCTTTCGGTTTAAGCTATCACAGCCCACTGCTTCTCTCCAAATAAACGCTTTGCACCAAACAAACGCTTCATAATAGCAAACTTTTGAAAACCATTTGGGTCGTGGAGATTCTACACTTTACTTTCCGAGATCGATCACCATTCCAGAAATGGTTTATTCTAACGAATCATGGTCCTCCAAGAAACGTGATTGGCCAACTGCACTCTAACTTTATCATCAGTTTATACCTACCCATTTCAGCCCACTGAGTGGCACTTAATTTTTTACTTTACATTAAAGATAAAGTTAATATATTGCTTAAACGTCAGAAATCGGTGGCTCGTTGGTGTGGACTGTTGCGTTCCGATCTGGAGGGCACAAGTTCAAATCCCGCCACGTACCAATGTCTTTTCGAATTTCCGAAATTAAATGAACCTTTTCGGTGAACTTAACCTAGACGCTCTTACGTTCACCGTAAACCTCAAAGAGATTCAAAGGTTGTGCGTGAAGTCTGCCAATCTGCACTGGGCCCGCGTGGACGACTAAGGCCTATACACACTACACGGGTAGGCTCGTGCCTTTCGTTGGAGACATTTAATGAAGTGATGGTAATTGTGGTAATACACGATAATACTAATTTATCCTTACCATCTCTGATGGTTGGATTGATGTCGGTGAACTGGTTGCTCAACCAGCCGTGGACGATAACTATGTCGGTAAATTTGCGTTGTATATTAGAGTTGCGGATTGAATTAGCATTGTTCATCTCCAGGCTCTGCGAGATCCTCGAGTTACGTCTGGGTAATAATACAAAACGATATGTTATTAATAAATAGGGAATTTATTTTATGAGTATTTAATTTATTTAGAAGTTTAAAAAAATACTTTTTATAAGCGTATTTCTACAGGAAAAAAATCCTTGACAACTTTTTTGTAGTTCGGCCATTTTGTTGTAGTCGCTTACGAAAAACTCTAAGAGGTCAAGCCTTATATTTGTTGAGGCATATCATATTTCTCATATTAAATTAACGACGGATTCCTAAAATTCGGTGTAAGGGTAATAGTGATTGAATTTCTATTAATGGCACAGTTATGGCAACAAATGAATACTGTGAGTTCAGCCTTATAATATATTTATTCAATTTGAATTGACTATAAGAGCTAAATATAGAAAGGTTTCGAACATTACCTTCTTATTTCAAGACATAAATATCCAACAAAAATGAAATTGTACATTTAGGAGTACGTCAATCAGAATGATATCTATGGTCAGCTTTGTCAATATGTAATGATATAATACTAATCTTTACCTTGTGTATAAAAGGTAGCGGTTGTTGGCAGGATTTCTTTCAATCTCAGCAAGTAGAGCAAAGTCGGGTTCTGCTTCCAAGTCAATGGTGTGATAATGGCCTTCATCGTCGGCATAGTTGACGTATCGTGAATATTGTTTCTCTGCGAAATTGAGTTCTTCAACCGGCAATGCAAGGGCGACGTATGCTGGAATAAATACATTTCAAAACATTTCAGTCTACTACAAAAAATTTTGGCTTTTAAAAATAAAACTGAAAGTAGAACCAAGTATAGAAGTTATTTTGGTAGAGGCATATATCATTAAAATTATGGTTAATTTTAATGATAAACACAATACAATTTCTTCAATAACAAGTTTTTAAATTTCAATTAAATTTGAAATTAAAATCTTTAGATGAAAAATTGACACTTTATGATATCACTATTACAATATAAAGAAAATAAGTAATTACTAGGCAATTATAAACTAGTTAAAAATTAAGTCAAATTTTTGACATATGCATCTCTATAAGTCAATTTGGAGAGATCTTCACTCATTGTCCAAGCGTTGTTATTTATAATAAAAAAATATTGTTCGTTCACTTATGGTAAGTGATATGCTGCCAATGTATGATATTTTGTACTAAAGGACTATTCCAGCTTCACTGATTTTAAAAAATATAAAATTATACGAACCTGCTGACGCCAAAAAAGCAATAATAGAATAGCATTGTATAAAAGTCTGTTGTGAAATCTATTTTGCCAAAAAAATGCTTTATATTATTTTGGATTGCATGTTTACTATTATTATCATTGTTATCATGACTCCATAGATGAACGTAGTATTTAAAGATAAATATTTCTATATCTATGACATCTACGTAATCTTGTTATAATGAAACATTTAATTCATTATTACATCCAAGGGGTATAATTGATTACAATACGATTTGTTTAACTCGTGAATTAAATAACAAAAACATGTTTCTTTATATCATCATCATCATCAGCTCATTAAACGTCCCACCGAGGGCGAGCCTACCGTATGGGGTGATTAGGCCTTAGTCGTCTGCGGGCCAGTGCGGATTGGATGACTTCACACACTAACTTCGAATCTCTTCGCAGGCGTGCATGAAGGTTTCTCACGATGTTTTCCTTCACGTAAGAGCGTCGGATAACGTACATATATTTTTCGAAAATTCGAAAATAATTGGTACGTGTCGGGATTTGAACCTCAGCCTCCGGTAGGAAGGCGACTGTCCACACCACTGAGCCACCGACGCTCTTTTCTGTTTCTTTATATATATTTACTAATTGAATGCGTTTGGTTTTTAATATTGTTATAACGGTAGGTATGTAATTTCGGACAGAATAAAGAAATAATATATAATCCACTAAATTTATTTTTATAAAGTTGTAATGATAAAACAATTTTATTAGTATTTGCGAAATATAAAATAACACATTATTGTGAAATTGTTGAAAATTCTAAAGCGTTAGGCATGTGTCTGCCATTACTTTAACTAACACCAGTCACATGCATTTATAACCATCTTAATGACCGTGCAATAACACGGCTCAAATTATTTTTTAAGGCCACATGACTAATTAGCTATAGTAGCACTGAAATCAGCATCAACGAACAGAATAGTGTTGATAAATCTAGAAATGCGCGTAGAGATGGAAATAAGATCGGAATAGACGCTGAAATGAGTTAAGGAAAATAGAAGAGAGATGAAGAAGGTATGTATGTATATATTCCGCAATGCTTAAAAACTAAATTCTTTGAGCAATGTGTTCTACCCGTGCTAACATACGCAACTGAGACATGGAAACTGACTGCGGGATTGGTTCACAAGTTCAAAGTCACTCAACGCGTAATGGAGCGAGCTATGCTTGGAGTCTCTTTTAGGGATAAGATCAGAAATGATTAAATCCGTAAGAACCGCAAGTTGAAGCGGCAGTGGTCTGGTCACGTATGTCGCAGGACTGATGGCCGTTGGCGCAGACGAGTTCTGGAGTGGAGACCGCGTCTCGGCAAGCGTAGCGTAGTACGCCCTCCGGCCCGATGGACCAACGACTTGCGGCATATCTGGCGCAAAATTGGGGAAACCTATGTCCAGCAGTGGACTGCAATAGGTTGTAAAGAGAGAGAAGAATGTACAACATTCTTGAGAAGACTGCACCAATCGGAGAGAAACGTATCGAAACGAACACACTGTGAGAACTCCTGCAAGTATAAACTGAATCGGGCCGTAGAAGCAGAAGAGAACTTTAAAGATTGGGATACTATGAAGAATAATAATGACGACCCATTTGGTGTTGCGGTTGAGAGGTCGGCCGCAACACCAAGGGTTCCGGGTTCGATCCCCGGGCAGTACAAACATTTGTGTGCATGAACATGTCTGTTTGTAATGGTCTGGGTGTTTTCTATGTATAATATGTATGTATTTACAAAAAAAATTATATATGTATGTTTATCCGTTGTTTAGTACCCATAATACAGGCTTAACGCTTAACTTGGGGCTAGATGGCGCTGTGTGAATGTCAGTGGATATTTATTTTATTTATTTATTTAATATTAACCTGTACAAAATTAATAACCTTGCTAAAATCAAGTAAATTCAGTAGAGTAATAGATGTATCGTTTTTCACCGTGTCATTGAGTTTCAGGCAGAAACTATAGACTTAGCAAGTTGTTGAAAAGTAAGAAAGACTAACCGGTTTAGGATTTGCTTGAGAAATTTAGAAAAAATGCTAAAACACGGGAAATAATATATAAATTGTATTTTTATTGTCCTTATTATTACAAGTCTTTAAAAAGCATAATTTGACTTATTATTCTAATCACAATAATTTTGAGTAATCAAACTTGTCATAAAAGGTAGTTGTTATTGTTTTCCATTAAAATAGTATATTTTTTAACGCTAATCACCGACGTGATATAAATAATACCAGCCTAGCTAGATTTTACATGTATACATTTATCTTGATCCGATAATAAGTTATAGTTATTTTGAATATTTATAAAATCGACGCGTTGTCAAATCAGCTTTCACGAATTGCGTTATTATTCATTTAAATCAGCTTTAATACTTAAACTAAAGCCGAATAATGTACTAATTTAATGTCATGAAAATCGAGTTAATGTCCTCACCACTTTTCGAGTAGTTTCAAGGCGTATTTTTTAAACTTCTAATTCGCAAACAAGCTATAGGTATGTGATGCGGATTCTGAAGCCTACGGACTCTTGTAGTACTAAAGGCAGCACATGCATGTTGTTTAAAATAAAAATTACTGAGAGAGATATAACCGAAATCAAAAAATGCTCTCCTCTTCAACCAAACGCAGTCCAATGCTTGCTAAAGGTCTCCCAATCAATATCTTGGTCTTCCGCTTTTCTCAACCAGTTTCCACTCCAGAACTCGATTGTTACTGTCATTATAACATTCTGATCAGATGAGCTGTATTCGTGATATGATATCGCTTACAAGCAAAAAAATTGATTTTAAAAAAAAATGTGAAATAATATTCACTTTGAACTATTAGAGTTTGCACCAATTTATTAGATTTTTATACCAAATACGTATCGTTTGTTGTACCAGTGACAACAGATAATCGGCTGAATAAGAGGTGGTAGAACTTGTAGGAATCCATATGACGACCACGCCCGTATCGGGTTCTAACCAGCCAAACGGCTTCGACAGAGCATTTCTATTTCTAGAGCCAATTCTGAAATAATGTTTTTCTTAAAGATCAGATTGCGAAGAAAAATACGTATATACGAATATAAGAAAACCGTACGTGATCGTATTCTGATTTTATGAATCTACAAAAAACTTTCAGACATTACTCGGCGCGTCTCGTTTCTTTTATTCCCTTGCTTCAATATGTCGGCTTTTGGAAGACAAATTTCTTTTCAAAATCAAATTTCGACGACGGATGGCGCAAGAGTTGAACTTCGGCCAATATTTTATTTAAATCCCCCTAACTTTCAACGGTCTTGGGGAACACTCGACGATTTTATTTAGCCGGGTTTATCCTATATTATTTCTGATCCGTCGGCAATATGTTACGGGATCAAATATTTGGGAGCGCCCGCATTCCTCAGGTAATTACTGATTGTGTACTCCATTCAATTATACATGATCGTTGATTACAATTGAAGTGTAAATGATCAAATCGTATAGCGAATCTATCGCAATGTATGGAATTAATGCCTATGTAAGAAGGTACTGTAATGATCCATGGCGGGCACCCTTATATGCGATGCAGTGTATTTAATCTTATATCCTTTAAGTCCCTTTCACTTGTAATATATTTTTAGTTTGCCCTACTGACTGATATAATAATAAACTATTTTTATTATTGAAAATTAATAAATATGAAGTGCATAAAATCTTATTTAAATAATCAACATTTAAAGTATAATATATTGCGGATATTCAGGGTAAAAAGAATTATCAACACGATACAAATTTATCGGGACTGCAACAGTGCAATAGGTTTTTGATAGATTACAATTCGTTGTTGTTATGTCTTAAGAAAGATAATGGTACTTATCACGAATCATTCCACAGGTCGATAAACCTTTTGCATTGTTGTTATATAATGTTAATTAAATGCGATAGACATTTAACGTTGTACAAAGGCATTTCGTGGATCAAATGAGAACCAAGAAGACCGTCAGGATAACCAATTTAAAGATATTTTTTTAGGCAAATTATACTGATATATGTATTTGCCAAACTTAATCTATGCTTACAAAAAGAGCATAATACTTTGACATTTTCAAATAACTGCATAGTCAGAACACGGATTCTACACAATAAGAGATTGAATATTATATCTCTTAAATCTTTATAGATTTAAGAGATATAATGTTTATACATAAGCGAGAATATCCATGTATGCATTCAGGATATAGTTAGCTAACAAACGAGATATCCGGCGAAAGCCCCGCATACTCGCCGTTATTTTATGCGACTCGGTGACAACTAAAGCGAATATTCAACGTAACATTGTCACGCGTTCAAAATTATATTTAGTGTTGAGTTTTGTATGTTTCTATTGGGAATTCTTTACATCTTGTGAATGAATTCACGTGACTAGTTTTATGATACAGCAAAAGCTGACTTCAATTTACCAACCTATACGGCCTTGAATAATGTCCTTTTAAATGTTAATATAACCTCATCTATAATGTACTACGACAGGGCATAGGACTTCCCGCACAATATATTTTTGTGACGCGCCGTCACCACCATGCGGGCCAAATGCGGATTGGTCGGTCTTATCGACTACCAACATAAGATAGTATTCACCAGCCAAATTACTTTCTTTCTTCTTTCAAAGCTTGGCCTTCATGTGTTACTCGTACGTTGTTGTGTAGTACCGTTAAAATAGGTTATAGAGCGCATTTTCAATTTGATATTTATATAACATTTTCGCGTTTAAATTGAAAGAACCGTCATCATTACGATATAATTATCCATTCTTTAGTTTGCTATATGACGGCTGCGGACAGCGCTGTCGCCGTGGCTGGCTTTTGGGCTTCACATGTAATTGTTTTAGCTATCGATACGCTAGGAGGAAGAAGAAGTTTGCTTAATTAAACTTTCATACAAGTCGTCGTTCCAGTTGGTACGACAGTTTATTCGACTCTGTGAATTATTTTAATGGAATGTTAATGAGATATTAATAATGAAAACGTATTCCCTTTACGCATAATAGGAATATTTCGCGTTGCTACCGAGAAGTTTGAGAGTTTTAATTATTAGATTTGTATTAATCACGACTTCACAATATTGTTACAAGCAACACGAGTTCAGATTTCAAAGATATTTGCATAATGAGGTTCAAGCTACATTGGCTTTGTTAACTTAACTTTTTTGTTTTCGTTTGATGTACCTATGTATTACATACAATATTAAAGAGCAGTATACCGTAACATTTTTAATATTTCTTGAGTCAACCTGCAAAAACAAGCTTGCTTGGAGAGACTTAAAGATAACCGTATGAGAATAAATAATTAAGAAATATTATATATGAAAGAGAAGTTGTCTAAACTAACAAATATAGGGAACTTAAAATCAAATGTGTAAATTAATGTATACAATCATTAATAATGGTATTCTATATTCCCTTGTATATTAAAGTACCATAAATAAAATTTAAGACATAGAATTAACAATATTGTAAAGAAGATTTAACTATTATCCCGTATTTTCAAGTCCCATCTAAAATATAGATTTAAAAAAATGATCCGTTTCTAACAATTACAGGAATCATTGATATTATACAGCTATTTTTACTATAAATTTGTTTTCTTTTAAATAAATTCTTAGTTTCTTAAACATAACAATATGTGTCAAACATAGTAATCAAGCGCAACATTTATTGACACAAAACTTATTAAATATACGTTTAAAATTGGTTCTACATGAAATATTTGTGCTGTAATACTAACGGTTGTTTAATAACAGGTCTTATTCTTATTCTTTTGATAGGGCTTTGCTATTGTTATAGAGATACCAGAGTATTCAAAACCTAAAATGTTTAATGGAAATACTATGTTTGTCAGGACAGTTACTTTCCTAGACACTGGCTGCTAGTTAAATATAATACTTACTGTAGTAACTCAACAATTCAATACAATTTAAGAAAGCTAACTTAATATTTTGTCATCATCCTCAGCTCATTAAACGTCCCTACCGAGGGGCACGAGCCTACCTGTATAGGGTGATTAGGCCTTAGTCGTCCACGCGGGCCTTGTGCGGATTGGACGACTTCGCACACTACCTTTGAATCTCTTCGCAGGCGTGCATGAAGGTTCCCTCGTGATGTTTTCCTTCACCATAAGAGTGTCGGATAACGTACATATATTTCCGAAAATTCGAAATCACATTGGTACGTGTCGGGATTTGAACCTCAGCCCTCCCGGTAGGAAGGCGACAGTCTACACCATTGAGCCACCGACGCTCCACTAATATTTTGTAAAACAAATGAATTTTAATCGATTTTTATGCTGATCCGTGATAAGTGATAACCATAGGTCGGATAATCGGATGCATATTTACCTAAAGTTCACCGGCGCCTTAGTATGGAAAGCACTTCTTTATCGTAAAGATTTCGGAATTTCGGAATTGATGCATTTAATGTTCGGAATATAGAATTAAATGTATTTTCATTACGTTTCTATTACAATATATAATTTGTATGTAAATTACTTGTATGGAAAAAACCCGATATTTCGGTATGAATACCGCTAGCGTTTTGATTATAAATATAATTCAGTGCACACAATATCCATTATGATGTTCGAAGCTTAGTAGCTAGGTATTTTATAAAAAAATATAATAAAAAAAATTTTTTTTGTTAATTTCATAATTATTATTATAATTTGATAGGTAGGTAACCCATTCGTAATTTGTTTTATATCCGATTAGTTTACTATCCCTGTTTTTTTTCGAATCCCGACATTGAAAAAGACAATTCCGAAAAAAGAAGCCGCCTCCATATTTTCTTAGCCAAAAAATAAATTTAGGTAAATATGCATCTTATTATCCGATCTATGGTGATAACAGTAAACTTTTTGAATCATCTCATCATCATCATCATCAGTGAACAATTTGAATTAATTTTTAAAATTATTCACTGTTGACAAGTTGCGCCCGATATACGATTTCCGAGGTATATCTTTGGGGAGGCTCCTTTCATGCACTCCAAGCAGCTGTTCTCAGCAGGATTTCATAAAAGCTACAGATAACGCTGTCACTGTAACTAGCTTTTGGGCTTCTTCTTGTTCTATATATTTTTGTTATTGATACGCTAAGAAAGTTCAAAGTCACTCAACGCGCAATGGAGCGAGCTATGCTTGGAGTCTCTCTTAGGGATAAGATTAGAAATGATTTAATTCGTAAGAGAACTAAAGTTACCGACGTAGCCCGCCGGATCAGCAAGTTGAAGTGGCAGTGGGCTGGTCACGTATGTCGCAGAACCGATGGCCGTTGGAGCAGACGAGTTCTGGAGTGGAGACCGCGTCTTGGCAAGCGTAGCGTAGGACGCTCTCCGGCCCGATGGACCGACGACTTGCGAAAGGTCGCTGGTGGAAGCTGGATGAGAAAGGCGGAGGACCGGGATGTCTGGCGCAAAATGGGGGAGACCTATGTCCAGCAGTGGACTGCAATTGGTTGAAGAGTGAGAGAGAGAGAAGTAAAGGAAAAAAATAAAATACCTACCTGAGATATAGACTAATGCTACTAAACTAAACTATCACTAAAAAATTAAATTAATCGGTTGTTTAGTTTATACGAGTAAGTCAAATAAATTATTTCTGGCATCAAGTATTTTAATTTTTTCAATGCATTGAACAGTGACAACCCTAGGTATTGTGAAACGAAACCGATGATTACAGAAACTCAGTGCCTTGTAGTTTGAACTCAACATTTCATAAGAAACATTTTAGCGGATAGCCAGAAAATGGATTTACCAAGTTATAAAGAAATTTTCGGCCAGACAAAATTAAATTTCTGGATCATTGGCATCGAATTCAACACCCCAAAGCTATTTGTTAGATTTTACGTATATTGCTTTTTCCTTACCATAATGGTGATAGGAGAATTTGCATATATCACATCAAAGATTAATTCTGGCGGTTACAATTTTGTGGAGCTGTTAGAATTAGTACCATGTATGTGCATAGGATTGTTGTCCCTCTTGAAAATGATATTTTTAGCTGCTAAAAAAGACAAAATGTTCAAACTCAAAGATCAACTTGAAATTCTTTACAACGATGCTACCAGTGATGTGCGAAAGAAAACCATAATTTTTAAGGAGGTTTTGAATAACATCAAGTTTTTAAGATATTTCTTTTCATTGAATGTTTTACTGATATCAGTGTATAATTTTGCTACACCGGTTTTATGTTATATGATTATGTTATGGTTGGCACAGTTGCATACAATTTACCTTATCCAATATTGACCCCTTTTTCAATGGATACTTTGCTATCTTGGTTTTTTGTGTATATGTTTTCAATTTCATGCGGTGAGTTTTATTTTGGAGGTTATTTTGTGGCTTTAAATCTGTTATGTAGGATTTGAGTAAACTCAAACGTATTTCAGATATTTGTAAATATTTATGTTCATTTTGTTGTCGATTTGTTTTTTCAACGATTTAGCTAGCGCTTTTTTAAGCTGGTTGAAATATTTGATTAAAAGCGAACATGTTGATTTGTGGTTTTTTTTCAGGGGTTCTTTGCGTGTTTTTTTTCACAACAGCTGATACATTATTTTGTATTTTTACTTCTCATGTCTGCAACAATTTCGCGATTCTAAGTGACGAAATAAAATATTTAGATGAGTGTAACAATAACTCATTGAATGGAATCATTCGTAGACATCAAGATATTTTAAAGTTTGTACATTTCACTGGACTTTTTGATTTTTCGATAAAGTTGTATTTGAATTATTTTGTTACGCAACTTCTTTCAGGTTATCAACTATATTGGAAGATATATTTAGATTACCAAATTTGTTTAACTATCTTGTGGGTTCGCTAGAGATATGTGCCTTGGGATTTTGTATTACAGTAAGCATAATTAGGTTTCACTAGCAGCTAGCGTCTTAGCAACAACTAGTTATGCCATTAAAATAAATGTATAATTCATTACTTCCATAGTGGTGTTTATGAAGTCAAATCTAATTTTCAGACTGGAACTTGGTCCCATTTTCTGGGGTACATTTTGTTTTTACTATCGGTGCTGCTTCAGATATTAATGATGAGTGTTTTCGGAGAAAATATTATCAGAGAGGTAAAGTTAATTGGTAAATTGAAGACAATTAGGTAGTCATTCGAAGATCAATTTAATTACCGTGTTTATTTGCAGAGTCGGAAAGTTGGCGAAGCGGCGTATTTAAGCAAATGGCATTTAATGAATGAAAGGGCAAAGAAAACCATACTGATCATAATGATAAGGTATACTTTTAATGTTTTCGCAACAGGCTGGATTGCCTCCTAATTGTTTGTAGAATATCGCCTTCAGTACACTTCGGATATAACCGCAAAAAATACTAATGTTGCTAATAAGTGACATGATGATAAGGAGAAGTCATTACCAAAATCAAACGTAGATATTATGGAAGAAGAAGTAACTTCGATTAAGATAGGGAAAAAGCATCAACTTCGACGACCACATACTCTTTCTACCTTTCTACCGTTATAGTTTTTTAAAGTGACGAGAAAACAATAGGTTAAATATGAAAAAATAAAAATAAACGGCAACTTCTCATGAAGCAATTTTAAAATTTATCTGCTGTATAAAAACCTGGGAGGTCTGAAAGCCAAGAATATATTATGATCGAAATCAATTTACTAAATGCGAGTATTATGCAGCTGTAAACTACATGATATAAAAAAGAATAAACAGACACAGACAGATAGAGAGATTTTATTTGCTTTAAGTGCAAACATTTTTGTGCATGAACATATATGTTTGTATTGGTCGGGGTATTTCTAGATATAATGTATTTGTATTTACAAAATTTACATGGATATGTTTATCTGTTACTAAGTATCCTTCAGTCCAGTCAGTCGATAATAAATTTTTGGAAGTCATAAAATATTTAAGATTACAATATGTTCTTATAATATGACATATATAAGTGTATTTATAATGCCTGTAATCTGTATTATCCTAAGTTCGCAGTGAATTTTTTTTTAATCCTTGATTATTTCAGAGCACATAAGCAACAACAACTAACAGCATTCAAATTTTCTGTTATATCGTATGGAAGTTTCAGCAAGGTAATATTTATCATAAATCTGTATTAAAATGCAGTTCAGTGTTAAATACAGAAAAATAACCACATAGTAGGATCGTTTTTGATTTTCTTATAAATAGATATCAGGCTAATTCATATGCTACACAGGTTACACCTAACCCTTTTTGATTTAACTACTAATGAACTGCAAAACTCCAAAATATGTTTACAAATGAAAATCCTAACGAAACTAATTAATATTAAAGATGATTGCTATACAATGAAATATTAAGTGTGCTTTCAATAAAAAATAAAATTTACCTTCATACTCCTGTTTATATACGTAGTTTATTATATCAATCTAGTCATTATCCGTTTTATCGTATCTACCTAATTAATCGAAATGACAAGCATAGTTGGGTTTCATTTGTGCGATTTTAAGTGTGTATTTATAGTAAAAATCCGTGCTTGGTTTCAGATTAGATAACAAGCGTAATAATCTTTGGTTTTCTTTCAGATAATAAGCACTTCGTGGTCATATTTCACCATTTTGAAGACCGTTTATAAGCCTTAGAAATTGAGGACAATTTAGTAACGCATTGTTATGAAGCTCACATATAGAAAGATAATTAATACATTTTCTGAATAAGAATAGATTAAATATTCACAATGTATGTTTTAATAAATTTGAATAAGATTAATATTTATAGAAGATTATTTATTGTTTTTACTCGGATACCGGTGTTCATATAATTTGTATTATAATTTTAGTTAAAAATGAGTGTTCATTGAATATGTACTATTAAAGTATAGAATTTGCATTTATTTATCAAAAACACCCAAAAGATCCCTGAGAGGTAATCTTGGTAAAGAAAGACATAAGTTGGCCGACCCCTTCCAATAATTTGACTATAGAATTGGCTCTGGCATCTCTTCCCACTTCATCCCACGGAGTCCGATAAATAACATAAAAATTCCAAATTCGAAAACATATTGATACGTGGCGGGATTTAAACCTGCGCCCCTCAGATCGAAAGGCAACAGTCCACACCACTGAGCCACTCACGTTTAGTAGTAGCAGCAGACTAATAAGGTTTTAATTAATTAATTTAATTATTTATTTAAAGATGATGTTTAAAAGCAGCGTGGTGTAGGAAAATACGATTATATTTTGTCATCACGTATACTAAAGCTACAGATGGTATAAGGCTAGAAAAAACATCCAGTTGTGCTGTCTCATTAAATCTAATTATACTATTTTGCTATCCACAATTTACCTGCATAGTATGGAGATTAGGGCAAAACTTTTAACTACTAGTCTAGTAGTAAAATACCATGCATTAAGGAATTACGTATAAAATGAGCCTCCCCAAATGATTTTAGTCAATCCAGGGTTTTGAAGGTAACACGCATTTGAACATGCGGAACTTGCATTTTCATTTTGCTAGAGCTTTATTATAGTTTTCTACATGATTCCCCACAAATTCTATGCGAAAAGCAGTTAAACAGTGTTCATGTCAGACTAAAGCAATCCATATTTAAAATCCGTGCGATATTTCATTCTGAGGCGAAGCAGGTGAGCTTAATTACACCTAATTGCCCATTGTTTCGACAAAACAATCATTCGAAGCGAGTTTGCTACAACTACACCGGTATTTATGTACTGCCTGCGTGTTTACAAATAACCAACGATTTTGAACACCTGTAAAATTTGCTGTTGAATTTACTCTGTATTAACGTTTCAGTGAATAAAATGCATTTGTGTGATTTAAATGAGTCACATAACAAAGGTGTTAGCTGGCAGGTCAAATGAGCATAATTATTCATGAAATTTGACAAAACGATCTTGTCGATTCTATGGCATCACAATATACTACGAGTATGATTATAACGTGTTGTATTATCAACTGACGCACTTTCATACTTTATGAAAAAAAATAATACATATATCCTGGATTAATCATTTCGTGAGACATGTAATGGTTCAATAATGGTTGTTTGTTATGAATAAAACAAGCATAAGTGCTTGTATTTTTCTTTTATATAAAATAACCCTACCATCTTATCCTCAACGTAGAGGAAGTGCTGCAAAAATTCATTCGCGAATTTTGGTTCAGGAAAGTATAGCGCTAATCATAAAGTTGAAATTTAATGTATTTGAATTTATTAACTTTAGTCCACTATTTGAAGTTTGAGCTTATAGTGTTGCCTGTGTGTTTAATAATGGGACAATTGATGAAAATAAAAAGGGCTAGATCGGTGAATCTTTATGTGCCAACATAGAGCAAAATCAACATAGAGCAACGAAAAAAACGGTTTCGTTACTGACCAATGAAACAGACTATACCATATAGTTAGCTTTTGTATGAGCTATACGCTATATCAGTAATACAAATCGAGAAACACTTGTAAAAACTGCTAAAAATTCAGATTTTGATTATATTTTCAAGACAATGAAAATGACTGTAAAGCCCTCTCCGGCCTAAATAGTTATATAAGGAAAATTAAAGTTTAAAAAGCTGGGTCTAGTAAAAAGTGCTAGTGTCTAACCACAAAAAGGCTTATATGGCAACACTGGGGGCTTATAACCTCGACCATTGATAAGTACTAATTCTTTAAATTAGAACACTTCACACGTCATTTTTCACGACTCTTCGTTTTGATGTATGCTTCTTTCTTTCTCCTGTTGCATTTTATATGCGTGTGTGAAGATAACAATCGTGTTTCTTTATATATGTATAGTCCCACGTCAGTATTATGCCTATTTACGCAGCTTGACTATGGTATGGAGAGTTTGGGGCATAACCTACCACGGGCCCAGTGCGGCTTGGTGGGTGGAAACGAATAACATACTAATATATAATAATATAGTAGTAAGGACCGACTGCTAAGCGTGGTCACCGAAGAAAGGAATTCTACTCAACTTTACAGAAAATCACGTACTGGGCAAATTGCACTAAGTGTCTCAATAAGATATAATATATATTTTGTAATTTCGTTCATGCATTCACTTAAATATTAAAAGTTTTGATAAATGCGATGACTTTCAATTAATTAAATAATTAAAGCTTAAAATTTCAGTGAGTTAATAAATCATTTCAACTCAACAATTAAAATGTCAGTTATGTTTGAAGAAAAGGGCAAGGGCTGAGCTTGTTTCAAACTACTTAAGCAAGCAATATTTAACTTAGAGAACTGTTAGTTTTTGCATTGTTGGCATTCGCGTCAACACAGACTCGTCTTTTGTTGAGGAGTTCTTTAATTATAAGTAATGTTTGCTACGATATTTTTAGATATCACTACAAAATGATTGGAAAGTATTTTACATACACAAATATTAAAACATCATCCCAATATATATATTTTTATCGTGCTTCAAAACGTGCGCGGACAATGTCAAGTAAATTAAATATTTATTCCCAAAAAATACAACGACAAAATTATTAAGACATTCCCTGACCACTAGGCAATGCCTGTCCTGTGGGGGCAGCACACTAATAACAAATACTATAAGAAGAAAAGGAATGAAGACGTCATTACAATGAAACTTCTATTGTGATTTGTACATTGTCCGAAATGGCTTAATTTGTAAGTCCGTATTGCAGCATCTATCAAGTCCAAAGCTACACAAAATCCCAATGACTTTTGTTGATTAAGACCTTGGCACCAATAGGTTTATCAAAAGCTCTACACTTAGTCCAAGATCTAAAAATAATTACAAGATTGAGCTTTCTCATTTTTCATCACACAAAGTTTAAGTCGAACTATGAAACTAGCCTTTGTTTCATTAGAATCTATTCATCGTGTGACTTAGTTTCTTACCTAAGAAAAACATAATGGACGCATTTTGCACATTTTAATGTCTTGATATTTACCTTCGATGCGGAGAGTAGTCTGACGCTTTAGCGATTTGAACCGGGTATCCCTTAACAAACTAGATTTAGGCGTTATCAGTGCCACTTAGTCGGACCCCGACAAATGCACAGTTCGAAGTTACTAACGCTTGAGCAAAATATTTTTTTGTTTTTAAATTAAAAGGTCTCTTTCTTTGGCAGTATATGTCTATATCAAAAGGGTCTTAGATAAAATATGTCGACAACTGGATTTTTTTAGTTCAGCCTTCCTGCACAGCACAGCATATATAAACAATATAATTTGGCACGTAGATGTAAATATGTTTATTACAAATTCTTATGTGAAATATTTGTCAATTGTTTGAAAAGGCTGAGGCACGTAGAACAGTGTCAAATAACATAGGTCTTAGAGAACATTACTCATACAACAATGTTAAAAATATCAAATATTGATTTATTATTAAGAAAGAAAGAAATTATATTCTGGCTTTCAGTACCCACGATCCCCTAATTACGCAGCAATTAAAACATAACGTTCAAACCACTAGTCTACTGAGGCAGTTTTAGTCAGTACAGGGTTTCATCAATTGTTATCAATCTGTGTTAAAATGTGTTTATCAAGTGTTATGTATGGCCATGAAAGATGCTGTATTAAAATTAACCTATGAAAGCTTGATAGTAATTAGTTTGTGCCCTGAGCTTGACACCTGAGACGACAGATGTTAGATCTAATATGCCTAACGCAAGCCACAGTTGCCCAAAGCAAAACAATGCTCAGCACCTATTTTTACGGGATGATTTTTGCCATTGCTTTAACTAGATAAAAACGCATCATATAACAAACCAATAAGTGGAACCTACCAT
Source organism: Leucinodes orbonalis (assembly GCA_019425675.1). Classification (NCBI taxonomy): domain Eukaryota; kingdom Metazoa; phylum Arthropoda; class Insecta; order Lepidoptera; family Crambidae; genus Leucinodes; species Leucinodes orbonalis. The sequence continues at coordinate 95,333 of PQWD01014694.1, read as the reverse complement.
TCTCCCATACATCGTTAATGGCACTAGGAGAACTTGTTATTATAACTACGAAATTCTCACTTTCTAAGCATGGGTATTTAACATAACCCAAGGAAAATTATACTCGTACTAAGTATACGTTTCAAAGCAAGGCCTTTATTTAAACATGATTGTATCAATAATGGTGGTCGCTCACTAAGGGCCTCTTGAATAGGCTCAAGGTTGCTCAGCGTGCTATGGAGAGGGCTATGTTAGGTGTCTCCCTACGCGATAAAATCCGAAACGATGATATCCGTAGGAGAACTAGGGTGACCGACATAGCCCAGAGGATTAGCAAGTTGAAGTGGCAGTGGGCAGGGCACATAGTGCGTAGAACCGATGGCCGATGGGGCGGAAAGGTTCTCGAGTGGCGTCCACGTAACGGAAAGCGAAGCGTAGGCCGACCCCCAACCAGATGGACGGATGATCTGGTTAAGGTGGCGGGTAGCAGATGGATGTCAACTGCAAGGGATCGGTCCGCGTGGAAATCATTAGGGGAGGCCTTCGTTCAGCAGTGGACATAATTGGGCTGTGATGATGATGTATCAATAATATCAATACTAACCTACAGGGCATAGCACAATAGAAAAAAAAATCTTATTTTTAAGACCTTTTTCTGTCACTATGTCCGATATCTGTTTGACTAGATATTGTGAAACTAACTGAAATCTATTTCCTTTTACTAGCTCTTTGATATATAGTTTGTTTCAATGACTCTCTTCTACGCTATATAGAATCAAACGATCTTGATAAAGGTCTTATTGAGTTGAAGAAAAGTGTTGTGTAATAATAATTCCAGTTCGAGTATTGATGTATTCGGATATATCGTGTAACCATTCTTTAGAATTTGTTACTGTTTGTAGTAGTATGTAAATATAAGTACTACTTGTTTAGAAAGCTAATTCTACTGCGGTGAATCCGGCAAGGAACAGGGACTAACTATTTTATACGTTTTTTGCTAAAACTTTACTTAATCGGTGTTTTTGAATAGCAATCTTATCTTAACGTACGTATACCCAACGTTTAATTATTGAACATCAAATAAGTATATCCCACAAAAACATTTTGTAAAATATTAGCAGTTATTAATAAAGTCTCGATAGAGCTGCTTTTTTGTCTAACAAGGAATGAAATCTAGACAAAGTAGCGCCAGATCTAAGGATCCTTGCTGGGATTTCTTTATTATTATACTAAAACTAGATCGATTGACCAGCTCGTGCCTATTGCTCATGAAGAAACCGAACATGTCATGAAAAGTTTCTTCATTTGATTTAATGTTTGATTTTGCGAAAATATTTGAAGCTCACAATATAGTGAGAATCACCCCTAGCTATACCGGAGTTTAGTTACTAACTGGCAGCATCATACTTCAACAACAATGGACCACCCCACTATGTCGTGACTTTCAAATCATCAAAAGAAAATTAGTTTTTTTTTTGTATAGTCAGTCGTATAACTCATAACATGACGTGCACTTAATTTTTATACGCTGACGTCTTATGTCTGAAAATTTGCTGCTTATCGAGAATCAGTCATACGTTAGTTCAAGAAAACAATACATAAAGGTGCTCTTTTTAAATGAAACATTCACATCTGTTCACTAGAATTGTTGCCGTGGTAATATTCTTCACCATAAGAGCGTCAGATAAACGTACATTTAATTTCTGAAGTGTGTGGATGTAAATCTTAAAAAAATATTTTTAATATACATTGCTACTTGGCGGGATTTGAACCAGCATCTGCAACAGTCCACATCAATGAGTTACCGACGACTTATAGCTAGATTGCGCTAGAAATCCTATACCTGTAGTTAGAATAGAATATAATAGATATTAATATACTATAAGACAGTACTTTAAAGTTAAAGGATGATGATTATGATGATACTGTCAGCTCACCCAGTTCGCTCTATCACCGTGATTCGTTGTGGTCGATGGCGGATATGTTGAGTAAACAACGTTGATAAATATCTCAAAAGTAATTAAAGGATTATGTTTCGTGAAAAATAACTGTGAATAATTGACGAGCTTATCACTCTTAGCAGGAGGGTTTGTGGGTGTTGTGATAATGAATGCGGATGCATGCATTCCCAACAATGATTATATCACAAAATAATATAATACGAAATTTACCTTTCGTATCGTAAACTCGTATTTTAAAACTGATGAGTGAACGTAAAATTCCTTATTTGACCTTTCTCGAACGAAATCGCAATTAATTTTATTTAATAAAATACACATAATATTGTACAGTACAAATATTGTTTTGGCAGATTTCCGAAATTAATTACATTATTAATTGCAAATTCGAATGACACTATAACAAAAAGCGACATTGTTGTACTGCGTTATGTTATAATTAGACTTTTTCCTTAGTCTATTGGAAAGTCGGAGATGGTGGATTGGACTCCCACATGGGAAACATAAATTATCGTTTGCTTCATTTTTAACAATTCAAAGAATGAGTTTAAAATACTTAAGTTTATGATTTCCTACATCAGACTCTATAAAAGTGTACATTGACTTCCTAAATCAGTATAAGGAATGATTGAGTTGAGTACCATAAGCCATATTATGTTCCTCAGTGTCACAGCGTATATTGAAATTTCATATCTTTACATCTTCCAGTTCAATACGTGAGAAATGGACCATTAATTAAATTAAAAGATACACTTTTTGTCATACAATATTTTTCCAAAAAAATCCTAGATTTGTTCAAGCTAAATATTTAAGGTATTAAATCGCCTAAAAAATAGGTATACAAATATTTCGGCCCTTTGTTCTTAGTTTAAATTCAACAAAAGAAAATATTCTTTGCATGATGTACATAAAATCTGCTTTTAATGAAAATTCTCAGATTGTAGGCAAAAATAAATTAAGATCTGTGACAATTTAAGATTTCATTGAACTGAACAAGTGGTTTAAAGATCCCATATAACTAGAAACACCAAATCCATCGGACCGGAACCGATCATACCAATCCATTTTAGCCAGTTGAAAAACTAGCTGAGGGGCCACAATAAACATTAGCTTCGGAATGGTGGACATCAACACCAGGATGCAGGTAATCCAAGGAGGCCATACGATCCCTAAACAGGAAACCGTCCAGGCGTCTTTTGTGCATGGATAGATATTGACTAGTGTCAGGAACCATCACTGCATTGCTCATTAAACAAGCATTTCTACACATTAGGTATAACAGACAGTCCTCTGTACTGAAGATGCATGGAGGAAGAGGAAACGCCGGTGCATGTGCTCCATAAGTTCTAAGGCTTAGCCAAAATCCGCCAGGAAACAATCGGTCATGATTTCCCGGATGTTGACGTTCGGAAATTAGTGCGGTACTGGAGGAACTTTGAAATAATTAGCAAATACATAAATATATATCCACTGACATTCACTCAGCGCCATCTAGCCCCGAGTTAAGCGTGAAGCCTTTAGTATGGGTACTAAACAACGGTATGACCGTTATATACAATTATTTTTTTGTTAATACTTACATATTCATTGGGAGGGCGACATTATTACGGCGAAGAAAAACATCGTGAGGAAACCTGTGCACGCCTGCGAAGAGATTCAAGGATTATGCGTGAAGTCGGCCGATCCGCACTGGGCCCACGTGGACGACTTACGCCTATATTACCTATACGGGTAGGCTCGTACCCCTCGATGGGGACGTTTAATGAGCTGAGGGTGATGACATACATATTGTATATAGAAAACACCAAGACCAACATAAACACACAATATGTTGATGCACACAAATGTTTGTACTGGCCGGGATCGAACCCGGAACCCTTGGTGTAACAGCCGCCGACGTGTTAACCATTAGACCAGATGGGTCGTCGAAATGTTAGGGCCCTGTATGATGACGGCATCTATTACAACAGAGCTCCTATAAATAGCTGAACAACCCTGACTGACTGACATAGTGATATCAACTCACAGCTCAAACCACTGAATGGATCGGATATACTAGATAACCACTGACGTAGACATCTGCTAAGAAAGGATTTGATTAATTCTACCCCATGAGGATAAATAGGAGATCAAAGTTAGTATAACCTTTGTCAATTTCAAACCGATCAGGCTGCATAAGATAATATGACATAGCATCCCCAAGAAAGGATTTGATTAATTCTATCCCCAAGCCGATAAAATAGGGGATGAAACTTTGTCAATTTTGAATCGATCGAAGCTTACTTGCATGCACAAATACTGACATAGATATCGCCTGAGAAATGATATTTATACAATCCACCCCAAAGGGGATAAAATAGGTGATGAAAGTTTGTAGAAATCTTCTTAAATTTACGACTTATTGAACTGAAATGTAAGATAAAAGCAACTATGATAAAGGCGTTCGCTTAAATAGGATTTTGAGAAATTTAACACCATAGGATAAAATAAGGGATGATGGAGGATGAGATTGTATTAGTTTGAACCTATCAGTACCAATGAATCGAATAAATGAAGACGTACAAAATATTTTTTAGTCCAAAACTCAAATTTGAGAGAATATTGCTTCTCTCATGGACAGTTCTATGTTACTTACTCAAGAGTAAGTTCACCCAATAGCTTGATAGCTTCAGCGCTTATGACAGATTAGTTAAGAATACTGTGCACAAAGAAGTTTTGGAGGCCCAAATTTTTACAAACGCTAAAACAAAGTAATGCTTGGTGGTAGTCGGTAGACTTGATACTGAGTCGTCTAGGTAGGTACCACCGCATTGCCAGAGATCGTCCCGTCAAATAAGAGTGCTATGCACTTTTGTGTTTCTGGATAAGGGCACTGTAGCTAGTGAAATTACCGGGTATAAGAGACCTAACACCTGGTGTCTCGGGTGCGGGCGCAGTGCAGCATTGATGGAGAATAATAACTGTTTATCAGTTGTTGGTCTCCTTTAATGCCGCTCTGTCATGGTCAGGCTTATCACTTACCATCAGGTGAGCGTCCTGACAGTCCTGTTCACTTTATCATAAAAAAGCTGCAAAGCTATACCTTATTAATAATATTGTACTTCTAAGTTAAGAATTACAACGTGAGTGAAGCTGCGAGCAAAAGCTAGCATTTATTATAAATTGTTTAAATTTTCTTAAAACACCCATACACAACGTAATTACTAAATTCCATACCTTAAATTAATTATGACCACAAAAGTAAATTTATTTAAGATACCTAGCTTTTCGATGCAACCTGCCGACCGCAAGGCCAGGCTGTATGTGTGCGTCACTCACACAGGTCGCCAGCCGTTCGAAATACCTAATTTGCAGTCGCGTCAAATTATGCCCTCTTAATCCCAAGACTAAAGTTCGTAGGGCTTTTGCAGCAGCCACAGTTGTAGCATGTGTTTAATTTTACATTCTTTTTCTTATGCAAGACATCACTTTAGCATTAAATTTAGATTTATGTAATCAAACTTGTATATTCAGTTATTGTTTTGTTGGTTGTCCTTAATAAATAAAAATTAAAACAGTAAGACAAGGCTGGTATAGAATAGTAGATGTTAATGATAGTCACAGATTTCCCAATACAGGAGATGGGGCAAGCCGCGTTTTTAAGTGCGACAAATGTAAGCTCAATGAGCATACACTGGCTGCCAGTTTACGCTCTGTGAGACGAGTCAAGACGCACGAATATTAGAAGAAATTACCGTTTTTTCCCAAAATGCCATCCTGTGCAATTGTAACATGCCATCATCGCAATGAATCAGTAAATTTACCAAGAAATATAATAACTTTTCACAGATAAGAACCGAAAAGGAATTGCGACACTGGGGCTGCCTATAAACTTGGCGGCTTGTCCAGTCTAATTGTATTTCGGATGTCTGTGATGATAGCCATTCGAAGATAGTAGCCGAGACAATCGTATCATATCGGTTTAACGTGCCTTTCGAATCTCGGAGTATCTCAATCATGCGATAAATTTGATAGTTGCTGTATTACCGCGATTGTCAACAGGACCAGCTAATTGTTACGTCATAGAACTTGGTACAGAATTCATCATCATCACCAAATACGTCTCCACCGAGGGGCACAAGCCTACACGTATAAAGTGTAGGCCTTAGTCGTTCACGCGGGCTCAATGCAGATTAGCCACCTTCACGCACAACCTTTGAATCTCGTGTGTAGGTATCCTTACAATGTTTTCTCTCATAGTAAGAGTGTCGGATAAACGTACATATAATTTCGAAAATTCAAAAATCATTGGTACGTGGCGGGATTTGAATCTGCACTCTCCAGATCGGAAGGCAACAGTCCACACCAATGACACCACCGACGCTTCAGAAATAACAATTGTATTTTATGAAATAATATTTGGTTTCCAGTATATACCAGTTTTCCGGTGCCAGTCGACCAATTTGCGATCGAGCAACCGTGCTCACGTTTCGTCGAGTACACCGATGCCGACGGCAAGTTGCAAAGGTTCGATCTCAAAGAAGCACCGGACCCAGAACTTCTTAACGAAGTTACTAGGAATCCTGCTAACAATGAATATGTATTGTTTACTAGATTAGTATATAATTCTATATTTGTTACATATGAGCGCGTACCGCACGCGCATACCCATGACATATGTAATATTGTGTATTGTGCGGGTGGCTGCGTCCCCCCGCTTGTCTATTGAAATAAACCAGTGCTACTACAACCGTTGTCTCAATGAGTCGTATCCAAGCGTTAACATAACAATATTATAATGTTTTTTGTGCTGTTTTAAATTTTGCTTGTCTATATTACAACTTGCTGTGCCCGCGGTGTTACCTTGATTAAGAGATTTTCCCAAAGTAAAACGTAGCCTGAGGGTGTCAAATATTTTGTAGCCAAATTATACTTAAATCGCTTCAGTCTGAAAAACTGAGTAAAAGTTACAAACAAACATACACACCTACAAACTTTCGGCTTAATAATATTAGTTTGATTATTCTTACCTGAACGAGTAGTAGTAACTGCTGATAAGCTAGCTGACATTTTAAAATTGTACAAAGTTAGGAGTCATAGATCCACCCCTTAATAATACCATTGGAATAACGGAAATTTGATAAACTTTTACATATTATGTCAATACCTCAAAGTAGCAATATTATATTCTGTATAAGAAAATAATAGTTATTTTTGATGCATATTATAACTGCTCGTTCTTTAATTGCTTATACATTGACAAACTGCCCATGACAACATTTACCATTCCAAATTCTTAACCCATCAACTGGAATCCAGACCCAAAAGATTTTTTCTGACGCTTTTAAGTGTCACTGGCGTTCAAAGGGTTAAAAAACTTGACAAGACTAATAATATGTGACAAGAAAAACAATAAAAATAATAAAAAATAAACATACATATATTGTATGATTAAGTGAATCTATAATAAAATAATGAAGTTTTTTAAATAAAAATATTTTAGCTTAATTTGTAATACAATGCTCTCAAATTTGCAAATAAAATGAAAGATTTGCATTTTATCACTCAACTGTAGCATGTTTTTATGAAAAAGATTCATTGGATGGATAAGATAAACCCAAGTACATCTGTTGTTAAACGAAAAATATCGTCTGTATCTGGTAAAACGTATTGGATACTATCAGCAGATTGAAACCCGAAATATATGTAATAATCTGATAAGAGGTGCACTCAATCAGTCACAATAATTAATAACAGGGTGGTCGAATATAATCCGCTTTAAAAGATTACAAAACTGTTGTATGTATTATTCTTCATGCAGTAAGGTGGTGTTTTGTTTTTTAACTTTGAAAGAACAAATCATCTGTCTGTAGCCGGAATATAAACAATTATAGTATCACCTGCTTCATAAACCACACACAAACTAGTATTGTTCATGGCTTTAGTCTAAGAATTATGTGAAACAATATTTAAACCATTTGACAGCATCCACGAGTCTTTCAACTGACTATAAAACTTCGATGACAATTACACTTTATTTTCAGACGCTTTCCAACTCAAGGTCTAACGCTTTGTCTAACGCCGATTATGAACAATGCAAATTCAATCTAATCCTTGAACTTCAACTCTCGTCTGCACACGGTTGTGATCGCCCACAGCTGGATCAACAATCAGAAGTTGAATATGAACTCCCTTATCAGACATAACGAAAGAAAGAAAGAAAAACATTTATTGACCGTACATCAACCAAATTACACACAAGAAGTAGCAGGTAACAGAGAAAAACAAAAAAGCAACAATTCTAATCTACACAAACACATAAAATGATAAGGAGAGGTAGATTATAAACCGAGAGAAAAGGAAAATGATACAGTCCGAAGGTCCCGCCTGACATGAGGTGCTGCACCGCCAAGCGCTGCAGTAACACTGTTTTTCTGGCGAGACCTCCTGAGATGGTAATTTACTATTTAAATTTCACAATTAACTTGTATTTGTAATGACTATGAAAAATATTGTGTTTACCTATGTAAATAAAATAAGCATTCAAGAGATTTTTTTCAATCGGTGGTATTTTAAAATCATGATCATTATTAATTTAGATATCTATTGTATAAATTTGTATTTTTATACTCGTTGTACCAGGTTTAATCATTATTTAATACTAGGTTATAGTTAGTTAATACTAGAAGATCCTCTTAAGATCTTAGGTGAACTAATCAGTTGATAATAATACGTAAATGAAAATAATAAGATTATTTCTATTCATAAAAGGTAGAAAAATAACAATGTGGTAGATAATAATCATGTATTATTCTAAGTGATGTTCCTAAAAGAGTATTTAAACGAGCCCGATAACGTAGTTCCAAAAAAGATTATGAATATGGTGATTAGATTTAAGTTTTATGTTATTTATAGATTTCTGTATATGCATAAAGATCGAATCTGATGATATAACTTTTTTCTGGTTTTTTAGCTTTTTTAGGTAGGCTGGATTGCAACGTCATCGTCCTTGGCTAGAGACATCTGGCGCATTCTAACTACGTGACTGCGGCCCGAGCCGTTCCAGCAGTGGGGGGCGTGGCCTGGGATAGTTCTTTGCTTTTCTGCACCAGACCACTGGTAATGCCTACGATTACATGCATCTCGAAGGATTCAGTCTTGGCTCCCATCTGGTCGGAAATGCGGGCAGGGAGATCGGTGAAAGAGTAGCTCGTATTGTCGGTTAGCATATTAATGATTGTTCTGAAAATAAAACTTGAAAAACAGAAATAAAGAATGACAAAGAGGAAAGGATAATAAATAAATAAATACCAATATTTAGTTGGTAACTTACTAACAGTTACTTTTACTAAATATACTGTCCACTACTGAACTAAAAGCCTATTCTATTAAGATAATAATACCAAATATCCACGGAAATTTACATATACCTAGCCCTGACTAACTGAAACTTAGAAACATACTTAATACTTTTTTGTTTTTAAGATAGTGAAAGAGTTTGAAATAATACCTAAGATAGATAGATAGATATGATTCTTTATTGCACACCAAAAAAAAAAGATACATATTTAACAACAAATAAAGGAAATAATGCAATTCAGGCGGCCTTATCGCTTGGAGCGATCTCTTCCAGACAACCTCACAAACATAGAAAATTAAGCTTAATTCAACTTATAAATACATAATATATTTCAACATTAACATATATACACATATAAAATATAAATAAACATAAAAAAAATATATTCAAATATAAAATACATATATAAATATTAATATATATATTACTCTACACATAAATAAAATATCTAATACATTTATATTATTGATAAAACAAATAGATAAGCTTATTTAATAAATTAAGTATAAGGAATATAACATAATAATTGATACATTCAAAAAAAAATATTTAAAAAAAATAAATATGTTAAATTGAAAGGTAAAATTCTTTTACGCGACTTTTGAAAACAGTTAGAGAAGGAGACTGACGAATGGACATTGGCAGAGAGTTCCACAGTCGAATGGATTGAACAGCAAAAGACTGGGTAAATGAATGGGAAGAATGAGAAGGAAAAGCAAGATTAAGTTTTAAAGATGAACGCAGACCACTATAATGAGAAGACTGTAAGAAACTAAATTTCTCTTTGAGATAAGCTGGTGCCACTCCATTGAAAAGGATAGTGTATAAAAGCGAAAGAACGTGAAGATCACGGCGTTGGCGTATAGGAAGCCATTTAAGTTTTGCACGATAAAAACAAAACACGATCGTATTTACGAAGACCATAAATTATCCTGATACAAAAATTCTGTAGTCTCTCTAACTTGTTTAGGAGAATCTCACTAAGATCCAAATAACTACAATCAGCATAGTCCAAGATGGGAAGGAGCAATGCCTGAACTAAGGCAATCTTAGTCGGAATAGGTAATAGATTCCGCAACCTATTCAATGATGCAGCAGCAGCAAACATTCTCTTACTGACACCAGAAATCTGAGCATTCCACGTTAAAGAGCTGTCAATTGTTATGCCAAGATTACGAACTGTATTGCTATACTGAAAAATAAGGCTGAGGCTATCCAACCTAGCGAGCAATCGCGACCCACCCATAATTATCGCTTGTGTCTTTGACGGATTGACCTGAAGTCCAAATGATCTACTCCAGTTAACAATATGACTAAGATCTTTATTAATTGCTTCAACTACACTAGAGAGATCATTCAGAGGACCCTGCGAATAAATTTGTAGGTCATCCGCATACAAGTGATAGGAAGAAGACAGTTCGGCCGTTATAGAGTTAATGAAAGCGGCAAATAAAAGGGGAGATAAAACGCCACCCTGCGGCACCCCCGCAATAACATTACTCCAATCCGAAGACAAATTCATAGCAGATTCGCTGTCGCCGGCCATGCAGATAACTGGAAAGCCAGTCAATGACCATGGAGGAAATATTTAGAGCACGCAATAAGCCTAGGAGAATGTCAAAGTCAACAGTGCTAAATGCATTGGAAAAGTCAAGAAGGGCAAGTATCGTAAGATGTTTGCGGTCCATTCCCGCACGGATATCATCTGTAATTTGTAACTATACTGTGACCACGCCGAAAGCCGGACTGAAAAGGATTATGAAGTTCATTATGAGACAAGAAGGCAGAAATCTGCTGATGAACAACACGCTCCAATACTTTTGACAGGAAAGCAGGATCGATATGGGACGATAATCTGAGAGAGAAGAGGGATTAGACTTTTAGGCAAAGGAATCAATTGAGCATCTTTCCACATACTTGGAAAAGTTCCAGTGAAAAGGGAAAAATTAAGGATATGGGTAATAAAGGAGAGATAATATCAAGATAGAATATCTAAGATTATTTTCTGAGACATTATTATTTGTAAATGCTTTTAAATTTAAGTTTTATTTTAGAATCATCATTATTTAAAGCAAAATTTTAATTTGAATTGTCTTCCTCATCTAACAATCATTATTCTCAGGTCCCGACCCAGCAGGTCCTCTATGGGGCCCGAAATCTGAGAAGATTAATATTAACGATGCAGCATACTAAGCAGTCTAAGGCCAAGTGTTAGTATTGGAGAGGTTATAGGGAAAACTGACTTCTTCCCGATGGGTGGCAACACTGAGCCCGGTTGCGTTACTAGTATTTGCCACCACAATCGTGCTTGGAGGTATTTCACTGCTACCGTAATTCATGGCCACTTGGCAGGCACTGGGAGTGCTGGTAAGGGGCAAGGCACACTGAATAACTGTTGGGGCAGAAGCCTGAATATGGGCAGCTCGAGTAAGAATGGGTACGTATACATGAGGAACTTACATCTATTTTATTGTTTTATTATATGAAATCTTAAATATTTCGAATAAGCTCACCTGAATCCATTGCAATATTAAATAAATCATGATGAGGTATTAGTAAACTGTTAATAATATTTTAATTTTTGTTCTAGATATGGAATGTACATGGGAAAACCGGACGCCGAAACCGAAATACTGAAGATTCAGACTGACAAGAGCGATACGAAGCATGACATACATTTGCTTGAACTGGTATTATTGTACTACGTTACCACAAAATATATACATTAAAAAAGAAAAGAAGTCGTTTTAATTACAAAACACATTGTTAGCTAGTAAGGTTTAGTTAGTCTTCTAAAGATTATGCTTAGTAATTAAAAGTTATTAATTGTAATTGGAATAAACAAATAAATACATACAATGCTGAACTAAGCAAGTGTGCAAACAAAAGTAGTGTTATAAATCTCAAATAACTTTACTTACCTTCTGGAATAAAGATAAAATCATAATAAACAGTATTGTGATAATTTACGAGTATTTACGTCTTAAATAATTTGATGAAAAAAAAAATCCGTCTACGTTTCTCTGTCAGTGTACCATACATACCTGATGTCTATAGATGAAATATGGTTTATTATACAGTTACGACATAAACCATCGCAACGCAAATAAAATAAATATATAAATATCTACTGACATTACCACACAGCGCCATCTAGCCCCAAGTTAAGCGTTAAGCCTGTATTATGGGTACTAAACAACGGATAAACATACATATATCCATTATTTTTTTTGTAAATACATACATATTATGCTTAGAAAACACCCAAAACAACCATTACAAACAGACATGTTCATGCACACAAATGTTTGTACTGCCTGGGGATCGAACCCCGAACCCTTGATATTGCGGCCGACCTTTCAACAGCAACACCAAATGGGTCGTCTGTATGGCAAATACTTTTTAATTTTTAATCATGATCATCAGCTCATTAAATATCCTCCCCGAGGGGCACGAGCCTACCCGTACACGGGTGTATAGGTCTTAGTCGTCCATGCGGGCCCAGTGCGGATTGGCCGACTTCACGCACAACCTTTGAATCCCTCAGGTTTCCTCACGATGTTTTCCTTCACCGTAAGAGCGTCGGATAACTTTCATATAACTTCGATCGGGATTCGATCCTTCGCCCTTCCAGTAGGAAGGCAACTGTCCACACCATTGAGACACCGATGTTCTTTTAATTTTGAATGTAAGATAATTGTGAAAAAGATTTTATATTTTTTTATACAAATTTTTAAATATTATTTATTCGTAAAATGTCTGCATTAGTTGGTCTAAAGGGCACAGCGTTCGGTTGCGTGACTTGGGTTCGAATCATCAGTTTGTGTGAACCTAGTTTGGTTATGACAAGCAAGCTGGATCACCTGATTGTCCCAAAAGAAAGATGATTTCGGGCTTCGGAGGGCACGTGAAGCCGGTTTCATATCTACATAAACCAGTTTTTAGTTTTATTCATGTATCCAATTTTTTTTACAATTATGACTGCAAAAAACATTATGAATACAGTTGTTCTGAGTCACATAAGAATTTTGAAAGTTCCCCTCCATTTATCTGATCTATCTTCATCAAACTCTGACTTCCTTACCATGGAACTGTCTTTGAAATATCCCCTTTCTAACAAAAAAGTCGGTTTATATACGACGAAAATATTCGCGAACAAGCCTAAAATCCATATATAAGTAGTACGAATTTAGTTAATTCCTCCTTTTTTAAAGCCGTTTTAAAATATACCAGTTTTGGTAGGGCGTATAACGCAAAAGCCTTATTGTTAAAACTATGAAGACAAGGTTGATTAAATACATCAGTTACTAGTCTTACAAGACGTGATTACTAGACTAATCATAGCGCATTTTAGAAAATCCAAATAAATATATGTATTTCTACAATCGAACAGNAGTCCGACCGGTATCGAAGGCAAGCAGTTCCTGACTTAAAAATTAAAATAAAGGGGTATTCAAGTAACTTATAAAACTAACGGCCCGAAAACCTATTATTATTCCTATCATAATGCTGTAAATGAAATAATCATAACAGCTAGGTAATTAGAATATAAATGATTACAGAAACCTACTATACCTTCATAATTTCATAATATGCATATTGCTATGTTTACCATCCATTTTAAAGCTGTTAATATATCTCTACTCTTGACTCCTGAACACATAGATATTGGACTGAACTTATGATATGTTGGTAGGTTATCTTTGTAGAGCTGAAGCAGCAGGTAAAAAGACAGTGTACTAACAAAACTATGATAGCTTGCTCGCGGGGTAGAGTCAATAAATAAATATTGCAGCTGAATCTGCTACGAAATTGCATTTCTTTATTAGAATGTCAAATGAGATACAGAATTTATGAAGGTGTTTACAAGTTTCTAAAATTGAAAGCGTAATATTTTTTTATTGTTTTCAGACGTAACCCTACTTTAGGTCAAACGCTGATTAATAACAATGATAATTCAGTCCGGGCTTCGAACTTCAACCCTCGTCTGCACACGGTTGTGGTAGCCCACGGCTGGATCAGTAATCAGGAGTCCGACATGAATCCCCTCATCAGAGATGGTAAGTAAAATACTCCAATGTTTTAAAACCTATAAATCTTTCATTATTCTGATTAGCTGGGACTTAAGTCTCGCAGACAATAGATATTCTAATGTTTTGTCGCTAATTATTGGAACGGAAATACCATGACAGAATTCATCGTGGTATAGAACTCTCTTTTAGGTTAGTCTGATTTTCTGTTAACAGATGTTGTTGGTTTTCTAAGAAGGATTTACAAAACCAAACCCATTGGCATTTGTAGCTCAATTATCTGACCGCATGTTTATAACATAGTAAGTTTTTTGTAATCAAGTATTTTTTTATTGAAATGAGTTTTAATGTAACAGAAAATCACCTGACGTTTAAGAACTTTCGATCGCATAATATTTTTAACTACTGGTTTCTGACATTTCTTCTTAAACATTCTAGTCTAACCACAACAATTAATTTACTTAGGATTGATAAGTAAATAAATTGAGCAATTATTACTTTCATATATATGAAGTTCTAGAACAACAAAATTATATTGTTGAAATTGTCACAGCTGAGATTCAAAAGCAAAATCAAAATGTCTTGTAGGTCCATAAAGAACACCTTTGAATGTCTAATGAAGCTACCATTGATTCGGACTGTAGTTATCTACTGAGAAGAATCAGCAAGAAATATAGTAGTTACTCTTTTAAAAAATATATTGAAAAATGTGTTGAAAAACCAAATTGAAAAATACTTTCCAACTGAAACTTCTTTTTATATCATTTTGTTTGAACGGTATTCTACAGAACTTATATTCATAAGGCTACTTATTAATCGGTTAATTTAGTGCCGTATTTCTAATTTATCATACAACAAACTCAAACATAACATTTTATTTTGTATCTTAATAAATCATAAGAGATAATAAACTAAAAGGTTAGATTTATACCTTTTAGCTATACTATCTACTTTTTGACTAGACCTTATTACCTTAAGTTGAAGGATTTACTAAACTGCCCGTTCATAAATTAATTTTATTACAATTCTTTTAGCTTACTTGCAAAAATATGATGTCAACGTCATCATCGTTGACTGGAGACGTCTAGCTTATTCCAACTACGTTACTGCGGCCCGAGGAGTACCAGCGGTAGGGCGCGGCCTAGGACAGTTCCTGGCTTTCCTGCATCAGACCACGGGAGCTGCCTACGAAAACATGCACCTCGTCGGTTTCAGCTTAGGGGCCCATCTAGTGGGCAATGCGGGAAGGTACCTCGGCGGAAGGATCGCTCGTATAACTGGTTAGTATACTTATTGCCTATATAGGTTTTACATTATAATTAATATGATTTATAAGCATACTTATATATAATTGACAATTAAAATAGGTATTTAAATAAATATAAAATAAATTTATTTAGAATTATTTTGACTAAATTTAAATCCTCTAGTTGTATCTTAATTTCTTTCATGTAATTTGAATTTTGACTTTTCATCATCATCATTAGCTCATTAAACGTCCCACCGCGAGGAACGAGCCTATCCGTAAAGGGTGTGTAGGTCTTAAGAAGCATGCTTAGCGCTAGTATCGAAAAAGAATAATTAATTAAAGCACAGTTTTTTCATTCATTTGTAATACATTTCCAACAGGTCTGGATCCAGCTGGTCCCCTCTGGACTTTGAATTCTGACAAGCTTAACATAAATGACGCGCGTTACACAGAAGTGATCCACACTGACGGTGGCTTGCTTCCAAGTCTTGGCACTGGGACGCCTCTTGGAAACACTGATTTCTTCCCAAACGGGGGTAACACGCAGCCAGGTTGTCTGACCAGTATTTGCCACCACAACCGCGCATGGAGACTGTTTGCTGCCTCTGTTACCCACGACCACATGGTTGGCACTTGGTGTTCTGGTATGACCCAGGTCACTCTCAACACTTGTCGAGGTGGACACCTTAAGATGGGCAATGCAGACTTGAATAAGAATGGGTACGTGAATTTGTTTATTATATATTACCTATTACCTATTTTATAATGCAACATAATCTCTTTTTGCCAGTAAATGTTTTAGTGTTCGAATAAAAGTATTGTATAATAATGTAGATACCTAAATCACATCTATGATCAGAATTTATATTTTAGTTGTAGAAATTTGAATAATGGTAGGTAATAAACGCAAACTTAAAATTAATTCGATAATATGAAAGAGCGAAGTAGGGTGTGCAAAAAATATAGGTACCAGCAGTTGACGTATTGGTATGTAAAAAGGAAAACAATTTTGTTTTTTCTGACTTTCATTTAGTAATTTTCAAATATAATTTCAAAAAATCTTCAACACCCAAAAACATCTTTAGCCATATAGGATAAATAAAATATGTTGTATTATTTATGTAAAAACGTAAATTTAACATTTATTTTTAAACTCTCGTACTCTTATTTAATCTTCCATTGTTTGTTTCAGATCTGGAATATACCGTGTGAAAACTGCACGTAGTTATCCTTTCTAGAAAATTTGGACTGAAGATTATGAAAAATATGACTGATATACACTTATTATTTCTATTATTATTGTACATTTATTAAAATAAAACTTAAGAAAATAAAGTCTTTTTTTCGACTGGAAATATAAATAAGTACTCTCTTATGTCCCTCTGAGTTTTAACCCTAATATAAACAAATCAGTTTGATTATTAGACTTTCTAGAGAAAGAATATAATAGTATCAATCTTTAGTACTTTCTGAAACATCTTTATAATGTAAGTCAAAAATACCTTTGTTTTAATGGAAGTTGGTTGTACCAAAGATGCACGTTAGCTTGTTTGAAAATAAATTGTTATTTAAAATATAATGATTTTTGATAGCAAAAGTATTTATGAGGTAGTAGGTATAAGTATTTAGTTTGCTAGAATATCGGATATTATTAATTTATTATATATTATATTAGGTGTCTCCCTACGCGATAAAATCCGAAACGATGATATCCGTAGGAGAACTAGGGTGACCGACATAACCCAGAGGATTAGCAAGTTGAAGTGGCAGTGGGCAGGGCACATAGTGCGTAGAACCGATGGCCGATGGGGCGGAAAGGTTCTCGAGTGGCGTCCACGTAACGGAAAGCGAAGCGTAGGCCGACCCCTAACCAGATGGACGGATGATCTGGTTAAGGTGGCGGGTGGCAGATGGATGTCAACTGCAAGGGATCGGTCCGCGTGGAAATCATTAGGGGAGGCCTTCGTTCAGCAGTGGACATAATTAGGCTGTAATGATGATGATGATGATGATGATTAAATTGAACAAAAGCATTGTTTTGTATAATATTTACAAGTCATACTTGCTAATAAATTAGTTCGTATCCAATACATTTTTATTTCTCTTCATTTTGTTACTTATATAAAGTTTATACACAATAAATTTTAGTCTTCGACTTAATATGTAGGTAATACAATTCAATGAAATGAATTCGCAGAATAAATTATAACGCTGTTTGTTATTGAAAGGAAATGATACAAATTGCTAACACATGATAGGCTATTTATTATTTACTAAACATAAAGTAAACTCAATAATCAAATATGTATCTTCCTGGTTCTTACAAACTAAACTAACTTCGATCTTAGAAAATAAAGATGCACATTACGGTCAGTATCGGCGCCCGAAACGAAGCCGTGGACGACGGGCCGACTTGATTGGCCCGACTTCGCTCTCAGTAGGCGCTCGACAGTCACCGCGAAATCATATCCTAAAAAATGTGCCAACGCCATTTAAGGCGAGTCAAAATAAAGGTTGTTTTGTTAGTTTGATATTATTTATTACTACCTGTTCCCCGCGTAACTACCCGCGGTATAAAATTAAATTCTTTCGCGGTAAAACATAATAAAAGCGCGTAGGTCACGCAACGCACGGCCGCCGAACGGTGTAACATGGATTTATTTATCTAAAATAAAAAAGTATTTTGTAAAAAAGGTCCCGACAAAATCGGCCCAGCCGCTTCAGAGATAACCCTGAACAAACAGATAGACAAGAATTTAAAAGAATATATTGTAATACGGAAAAAATGGTTATTTCGATATTAACAACAAACACTTCAATTTAATATGTTATAGATTCTTTACTTTATTGTTTTTAGATTGCCTAAAAAAGCGATCCAAAAAGAAACGTGGCGCAAAACTGTAGCCCAAGAACGCGATCACAAGTTTCATAGACCGTCTTAATGAAATTGAGTCTGAACATAATAAAAACAAATTCTATGGGAACACATATTTTTAATAAATACTAATTTAATACCGAGCTACTCTCTTTTTAATTATTAAAACCATTTATTGATCGGATGTCATCGTACTGCATACCGTACGAGGTGGCGCGTCAAAAGCTCGGTTTATAGATGTTGAACGTGCTCAACGCTGGCTCCTCTAAGTCATGTATTTAAAAAATGTAATAAAGAAGTGAACAAAAAACCCGATTATACCCACTGAGAATGAAAAAACCAGCTCTACCGTATAGTGCAAACATCATAAACTTTGCATGGTACTGCAGGCGGGAGACGAACAAATGACATCAATATTTATTTCAATATTTACACTACAGATATACTGAATTACTTTGTAGGTACATTCATTATTGATTTTATTGAATTTGTCTATGTATGTATGTATGTCTACAAACACGCGCGCGCACACACACGCGCACACACACGCACACACACACACACACCACACACACACACAACACGCACGCACGCACACACACACAAGCACGCACGCACGCACGCACGCACGCACACGCACACACACAATGTTTATGTTATTGTTATTTTAAGCCAATATCAAAAAAATTAAAGGCAGAGCAGTGTCTCCTGATACAGGCCAACTTATGCTACTAAGGAGTCACTGCATACATGTTTAACACTGCTTAACATTCGTTCAAATCAATAAATATTTTATTTATTTTTATGTATCGTTTTATTATAGAGTTACTATTTTAACTTAATGAGACTATCTCCATGTCATAATAATGTAGCTATTTCATTCGTAATCAATTACATAATAACATTGAAGAAAAGGCGAAGTAATATTACTGTTTTAAGAGATGACGGTAACCAGCCTGCGCGCTTTTAGATTATGTTTTACTGCGGGAGAATATACTTATAACACGGGATATACCGCGGGGAACAGCTAGTAAAAAATAGAAACATTTAGACTTTGGGACCAAAAAAAATCCGTCTTGCGACTTCAATAACTTATTTTCTAAAACCGTCTGCATGGCTCTGTGTGTGAAAATTTGTTGTTATTTATATTTATTTATTATCATACACAGGTTTGGCAAGTAACCAAAACGTCTGTGTGCCAAAAGGGCATTGTACAAGCTTATCTCTAATAGAATTTATGTGCCTAACCCTTTCCCTTGCGTCGTCCTTTTGTAGGATTTAGGGCCAAATAAAAACATATTTTTGACATCTAAAAAAATGAGTAAAAAAATGTGGCAGATTTTATCTGTTGAGCTAATTCGGAATAGAACTTATATAGGCCGAATAGGAAGAACGTCATGGTTAAAATGCCAATTATATTATGGACGCATAGTCCAACGGCAGTCAGTATGGAAGCCAAAATTTCACTAATTTAATAGGAACATATTCGAGTTGGATTACCTGCTGGTAAGTGATTACACCACCCATAGATAAACGAAAGTTGAAGAAATAGGAAGTACCTATAGGATGGGAAAAGGGGGATTTTGCTTCCGCAATGAAACACAACACTCGCTTTCATCATCATCTCATTAAACGTTCCTACCGAAGAACACGAGCCTACCCGTAAAGAGTATTTTTTTATTTTTTTTCACCGTAAGATCGTCTACTGAACTTACATTTAATTTCGAAAATTCGAAAAATCATTGGTACGTGGCGGGATTTAACCTGCGCCCTCCAGATCGGAAAGCAACAGTCCACACCAATGAGCCACCGAAGTTTAAGTCTTCGCTCACTGTATTTTTCTATAATAAAAATATATTGTAAAATAAAGAAGCCTTTGTTTTCCCTAGAACATTAGCTACCTACCAAAAAAGGCCAGACCAAATATATCCAAATCAGACCAAATTCAAACCAAATGCATGAAGCAAAAAAAATGATATTTCAATATTACAGACTGACAATCCAACTTTGTTAATAAGTAAAGATAAAAAGATCGTAATACAATAATACGACTTACAAGTGATGCTATCAGTGGGTTCAAAATTTAATGCGCATCATTTATCAAGATATTAATTACTGCTCGAAGCCCCCAACTATCATGGTCATAATCTGCATATCATATCCGTGATTACTATAATGTGAAAAAAAAATCCAGAAGTGCAACAAATTATAAGATGCAACGTGATGTCAAATGACACTATCCGTCCCTACTCTGTCTCCCTATTCTGTCCGTCCGTTCTGTCACTTCGAGGAGCAGAGTATTTATAATAAAAATCGCTGTTTTTTTTAAGGAGAACTATCTTGGAGGCATAGCTCAGCTTCTAATAAAATTATATTAGGTTGATCTAACATAATGCGCACGCCTATGAAGAGATTGAAAGGTGAACGGTTAAGACCTATACACATTTTAGGGTGGGGTCGTGCTCCTTAATGGGGACGTATAATGAGCTGATGATAATAATGATGACCTAACATAGAAATTATAATTGTTGTTCAGTTTTCTATTTTAGGAAAACCTGAAAATATACAAGGGGCAAAAAACTGTTAAAATTCTCGCATGTAAATAAGTTATACATTTTCTATTCCACAAAGATTTCATATTTTATTTTATCAATCGTAGTTGTATATAAACACATATTGTTAATAAAGTACTATTATCTTTATATATATAAATGTATATCCTAATTTACAGTTTAAGAGGCGTAGGGAAGGTAAACTGGCTTAAAGTTACTTGATTTTTTTTTCTTTCCTTCAAGTTATGTTTAAGTTTGACAAAGAGGTTAATAAAATAGCCATTTACTGTTCAAACTGACAGATGCACTTTCCATTGATGTTAATAGAAGAACTAGTTGCCATGTCATTGATTGCTGGAATTGTCGTATCTATATTGGGTTCAAAAACAAATAATACAAAAAGCTATTGCCATCTGAAATATCTATTTTCTTACATAGATGCCATGAGAATTTTTGGTTACTACACGAGCACATTTTTTTTGTTCAATTACACTTTGAAATGTTGTATTCAGTACAATGTCAGCTTTGCATATCTAGTGATGTGATACAGTCAATTTAGAAACTTGTTTAAACACATAAGAACAATATCAATTAGTAAGGCATGCGAAAGCATGGATACTATTGTGTATGGATATTATTTTCATAAAGTAATGAGCTTTCTTCTCTGTGTTGATTTTCTCTGTTAAAAGGTCTCACTTGTCAAAATAGATCTTATTTTTGCAATAAGTAGTTTTCTACAACAAATAGGTAGTTATAGTTTTACGAAAAATACTCCAATGGCCTTTGACGCCCTTTATACAAAGGAGTATAACCACTCCTATGTATAAAGGGCGTCAAAGGCTTTTGTTAAAATTATGGATTGAGAAGAATTGGTTAAAGACGTCTTCTTCAAAACCTACAAGAAGTGTAACTCTTAGACTACTTCAATCGAAGAATATTTAAGAAGATCCCACCAAAAAAAATCATGTAAAATGTTGCCAAGACGACCATATAAGGCTTATCCTGTGGAAAAGATATCAGATCTAAAGTGGAGCCAAGCTTCTTAATCGACAAACTCTACCGACTCCAATTGCAATGAATTCTACATAATAAATAATAAGCAAATTTCTGCTTTGCCTTTTCGCTACCGTCGTGAAAGCAATGCGAATATTTCGACTCTGATCTGAAGTCAACAACAAAAAAAAACAAGCCATACATATTTACTGATTATGTAGAATTTGTTGAAATTAGGGTCGGTCGAGTAAGGCTGTCAGTAGAGTAAGGCCCTCTCATTTTAGGGGATTGGGGGCGAATTTACAAGTTTATGATTTTATTTGTTGGTTATATACTAGGTCATATACCAAATGCCAGCTTTCTAGCACTTCAGCAAGTAGCCAAACACTTTGATAATCATTGTGTCCGTGACAAAATCGGCGTATTATTTAGATATTAATAAAATCTAAATATTCGAGTTTATTAATATCAAAATCTATCTTCGCTTGGCTCGTCTCGGCGGGGGCACTAGCGTGCTCCCAGATTTTCATTTACATTTACAGTTAATGTCACTTTCGTTTGCAGCTTATACAAATATAATATACCGCTTGCTTTTTATTTATTAAACTTATAACTATCCAAATAGTGCGTTCAATGTAATTATATGGCTGGACATTTCACTAAATTAAAATAAATATATTTCCATGGATTAACTCATATTTAGATAATTGTTAAAGTTATGTTTATCATTGTTTGTATTTATTGTATTAAAATGTATATCTCTTGGCATGTTGATTGTAATTAATGACATGATAAAGGCAAGTATACCTACCACCAATGAATATAAATAAGAAGTGCAACCACCATACTGTACCCACTAGACGAAAAGACTGCCTAAAATGAAGTTTTCCTTGATCGTACTTACTTTGTTTTCTGGTATGTATAGCTTATTGTTTTTAATATAGTGATGCAACAATATCTTATTGACTAACTTTGTAAAAATTAAAAATAACGTTTTGTTACCGCATAAATAATCATCTTTGTGGATAACGGAATCCTGTATTTCTCTCAGTATTGCTTGAATGTTAATATAATATAGCAAGCTGACGGTTAATACAGTCAATCAGACTTGATATCTTCATGTCATTATTTAGACACCACACCAAACCTCCTACTTAAAGTTGCATTTAAGTGGCTCATTAAGATAATATGCTTAAAGAGAGTGCAACAATTTTGTTGTCTGTCTATTTATTCCGGGTAATCTGTAAAATGGCCAGACAAATTTTTATTGGACTTTTTTGGCAAGTAGGTTATGTATAGGAAAACATAGGTTACTTTATTTAGGAAAACAACTTTTACTTTTGAAAATAAATAAATATAGTAGATAGCGCGGCGCGGGCGCTTTAGTCGCGTGAGCTGCGCGCCTTAACGTGACGTAATAATGTGATTTAATTGTGGCCCTGCATAAACATATAGGCTAGGTTTTACTGTGTATTTGAAAAATTAGCACCTATTTCAACAATTTCTTTCTTGGTTTCCAGTATATACCGCATTTGCGGTGCCAGTGGACCAATTTGCCAACGATCATGAGTACTCGCGATTCGTTGAGTACACCGATGCCGACGGCAAATTGCAAACAATAGATCTGGAAGAAACACCGGATCAGGAGCTCCTCAACGACGTCGCGAGGGATCCTGCTAACAATTACTATATATTGTTCACCAGGTTAGTATTATTTACTTTTTTCTGTTACTTGATTGTGCTACGAGTAGCTCACAAAGCGATCTTTTTATACGTTGATGGTAGTCTTAGGAATAATGAAAGAATTAGGTTAGGGGTGTTCTATTAACTAATAAGTCAAACGGCTCGAAAATGTAGACTGACGTGACAAGTGTTAGTCCAGAACGGTTTGTCAATCACTCATAGAATTAGTGCAGTAACGTTGACGCTGAATTTCGAGACAACAGTGAAATAATATTAATCATATCTTATACTGTACATGAAATAATCATAACAGCTAGCCACATAGAATACAGAAGTTTTTATATCAAGTCAAATATCGATAATAGAAACTTACCATACCTATGTATTGAGCAATTTCTATATTTACCATACATTTTAGCTATTCTTTCTCTACTCAGACTCCTGAACACTTTTATCAACTTCCAATGAATAATTGGATATTGGATTGAACTCAAGGCATGTGGGAAGGTTACAACTGTTTTGTTGGTAGAACTTAAGCAGCATGTGTTATGTCATGTAGTATTAGGTCAGCGCACAAACAATACTATGGTGGCTTGCTAGTGGGATAGAGTTAATAGATACTGAATCTGTTATTGACTTTCATTTTTAATAAGAAAGCCGTATGAGATTAATATATTGTAGATAATTTTCGGTTAGCATCGGATGGTTAGTATCGGATGGCCAAAAAATATAAGTTTTATATTATTTCCAGACGTAACCCGAATTACGGTCAAACACTGATTAATAACAATGCTAATTCAGTCCGGGCTTCGAACTTCAACCCTCATCTACACACGGTTGTGGTGGCCCACGGCTGGATCAGTAATCAGGAGTCCGACATGAATCCCCTCATTAGAGATGGTAAATATATTATATACTTGAATGTTTCATCACTTCCAATCTTCCGCTCTGCTAAGATAAAGTCTACGGGACTTCAGTCTTATAAAGAACTTGGTTACCCCTTCTAGGTTAGTCTGATTTTCGGTTACAAAAAAAATGAATACAAAGGAATGAAGATTTGGTTCTAAGACAAATATATAAAATCATCACTTTGACATTTATTGCTATGTATTATTATATATATATGTGTGTGTGTGTGAACAGATAAACACTTTTTTTTTACTTACCGCTATTGCGTGAATTCCACACAATCATTCGAGTCTAGCCACAAACAATTATATCGCTAAGGATTTTTTAAAGTAGGTAAATTGACCTCAAATACGTCCAAAATTATAGCAAGCTCTAGTACTGATTTCACTTACAACAGTTATTTCTTTTTTCAATTTTGTGTGAATGGTTATCTAATAAACTAACATCCATTATTTATTTTTGGACTATCTTCATAAAAATTAACTCAAGTGCACCTTCATTAATTATAACAACATACTGTTACAAATCGTTCCATTAATCGCCGCATTTCTAATTTTAACATTAAATTTTCTTTTGTATCGTCCTAAAACTGCCCGTTCATTATTTTATAACAATTCTTTTAGCTTACTTGCGAAGATTTGATGTCAACGTCATCATCCTTGACTGGAGACGTCTAGCTAATTCCAACTACGTCACTGCGGCCCGAGGAGTACCAGCGGTAGGGCGCGGCCTAGGACAGTTTCTGGCTTTCCTGCATCAGACCACGGGAGCTGCCTACGAAAACATGCATCTCGTTGGATTCAGTTTAGGATCACATTTGGTGGGAAATGCGGGGAGGTACCTCGGCGGAAGAATCGCTCGTATAACTGGTTAGTAAACTGAATATAGGTTTTATATAATGATTTATATGATTTCCTTAGGTTAAATAATTATATTAAGAAATTAATTAAAAAATTGTTTAACTAAATGTATACTCTGTTAATTAGTATCACGTAATTTGAATTTGGACTTTTCGTCATTATCATCATCAGGCCATTAAACGTCTCCACCGAAAGGCACTAGTCTACCCGTATTGGGGGTCTTAGTCGCCCATGCGGATAACGAATATATAATTCTGAAAATTTTAAAAACTCAGTGGTGGGATTCGAACCTATACCCTTTTACTTTTTTTTATACTTAAATAGTATTGACACCAATGCGTAGTAAAAAATATGCTTAATTATTATTTTAAGATAAAAGGAATAATTAATTAAAGCACAGTTTTTTTAGTTCTTCGTAATACATTTCCAACAGGTCTGGATCCAGCTGGTCCCCTCTGGACTTTGAACTCTGACAAGCTTCATAGAAATGACGCGCGTTACACGGAAGTGATCCACACCGACGGCGGTCTGGTCCCAAGTCTTGGCATTGGGACGCCTCTTGCTATCGCTGATTTCTTCCCAAACGGGGGTAACACGCAGCCAGGTTGTCTGACCAGTATTTGCCACCACAACCGTGCATGGAGACTGTTTGCTGCCTCTGTTACCCACGACCACTTGGTTGGCACTGGGTGTACCGGAATGACCCAGGTCACACTCAACACCTGTCGAGGTGGACACCTTAAGATGGGAAATGCAGACTTGAGTAAGAATGGGTACGTGAATTTGTTGATTTTGCATGTCTTATTATATTAATGTGTATTATAATTCATTTTTGTAGAAAATGTTTCAGTACCCGCACGTATTTTTTTTTAATTTTAACTTATTATGACGGGATAGATTTTTTCATAATAAAAATTAAGTTTCTTTATGTAGATGATTGAAATTATATTTTTTGTGGAGTATTATTGGTCTTTCGAGACAAAAATATAGGTCATCATCATCAGCTCATTAAACGTCCCCACCGAGGGGCACGAGCCTACCCGTATAGGGTGATTAGGCCTTAGTCGTCCACGCGGGCCCAGTGCGGGTTGGACGACTTCAAGCACAACCTTTGAATTTCTTCGCAGGCGTGCATGAAGGTTTCCTCACGATGTTTTCCGACACCGTAAGAGCGTCGGATAACGTAAATATATTTTCGAAAATTTGAAAACACATTGGTACGTGGTGAGATTTGAACCTCAGGCCTACCGGTAGGAGGGCGACAGTCCACACTATTGAGCCACCGACGCTAAATATAATGCAACTACCACAACTAAAAATTAAGATAATTTAGATAGTCTTTAGCCCCACGATGAATATAATATTTTGTTTTATACTTCATAACGTGAAATTTAAAGCAAACATTCACTTATATTTAACAATTATTTCCACTTATTTATTCTTCCGTTGTTTGTTTCAGATATGGAATATACCGTGTGCATACTGCACGTAGTTATCCTTTCTAGAAAACCTGGACTGAAAATTATGAAAAATATGACTGATATTTAATTATTATTACTATTTATATTGTACACTCATTGCAATTAAAATTTTCAAAGCTATTTAAAGTCTTTTGATACAGTAACATTTTTGTTGTATAACTTCAATCAAGAACATTTGCACATCGAATTTCGATAGAGTATGTCGGAAGCACTAATCTCAACAACAACTTGTACCATATTCCAGAAATAAATGATTTATTATTATATATTATTTGTTTTTCGGTACTTATTATTTAAGTAGGTGCACTCTTATCAACTCTTCTGTAAAAAAAGTTACTATTCTGTACTCGTACATCCTATTTGATATCAGTCAGTACAGGAATTCCATTTTTTAACAGAAAACATTAACCTTTTGTTTTGCTGATACATCAGCTTAAAAAGTGTAATAGTAAAAAACACAGAACAGTTATCTAAATCATTAGTTTTTAAAGCAGTTAGTGATACAAAAATGGACGCCGATTTCCCTTCTTTAAAAATAAATGAAATAATTTCCAGTTTTTTTTTATATCTTACAGCTATACATTTATGAGGTCGAGTGCAAAGCATCGGTTTCAATAATTTATTAGTCACACTGATCAATCAGGTAATTAGTTTGTATCCAATTAATTTGTAATGTCTCTCTGTACTTTATAACTTAATTTAATTCAAGTCAAAAGCCAACGAATAAATAAATATTGGACCCCGACTTTAAATGCAATATAATAAATAAGAAGATATTAAAACGCTGTTTGTGATTGGAGGGAAAACATACAATTTGTTAAGATGTGATAGATTATGTATTGTTTCTTAATCGTAATAAATATTCCAATAAATATTTATTTATTTGGTTCTTTTATGTCGCAATTAGTTACTTCATGTTAGTTAAAAACAGTATTTAAAGTACATTTTTTCGTTTGACCTAGTTAGTTTAACTGCATGGATTCAGGAGGCGTGTAAACAGTCCTCAGGATAGTAAAGTATGACCATGACGTATTAATTATCTGTAACAAATGCACGTGTACTTAAAAAAAAAGCGATAAAATAAAGAAACCAAAAAAAAGTTCTTGTTCAAAACCAAAAAATCAATCATAAAATAATTATTGGTACCTTAGTAAAACTTGCGTATGATATCACTGAAAACTTATATGCTGTTAGGTGTTGGGGCTTGATTGACCTGAAATTAATTACAGATTTCTACTAAAATTCAGCTTAAAGCCTGCGTATTGATGAATTATGCCACTTATTACTCGATTTGAATTGACTTAAGATTATTTTTAAAATGAAAGTATACAACTAAGACAACAACTATTACTAGGTGTTCAGAAAAAAAACTTTTTATATAATGAAATTCACTTGGTTGCTAGATTAGTCACTGACCTGGTTATAATTAGAAGTAAAGTCTTCTTGGACTTGTTGTCCATGTTATACCATTTGCAATCAAACGCGGCCGCACCTACTTTAGTGCTCTGAAAAATATTTTAGTATTGAAACGGATTTATTTTTTACCCAACAAACAAAAACATTTAAGTATCACTTGTGAACCTCTCCGATCATTTTTTCTCCAAAAACACTCATCATAAATATCTGAACTAGTACTGAGCTTAGAAACAATAAACATCCTGGGATTTCTGCAGAATCACCCATCTGAAAATATAAATTTTACCTTTAGATTTTGATACGTTTTGCAGATGTTACTGTATGTACCATATACATATGTATAGGTTTCCTCATAATGTTTTCCTTCACCGTAAGAGCGTCGTTTTAACGTACATATAATTTCGAAACTTCGTAAATACATTATTAGGTGGCGGGATGTGAACTTGCATCCTTCAGATTGGAAGGCATTAATACACACCAATGAGTCATGGAGCTCTAGGAAAAACATAAATATAAGGTAATCATGTCGTGGTCTAAATCGTCATAAGCTGGGTCTTATTATAAAAAATAATAATAATTTTAAGATTGAAAAAAGAAAGGTAGCTATATCTCACCTGATTTCCCACAGTTTCACATGGAATGACGTGTAGAATATATAATGTTATAAAATTATGCATTCAAAAATAAAAGGTTACCTACTTATGTTACATCAAATACTCACGGTTACATTAAACCCTAGAGCACATATTACCAGTGAACCTAGTAACATGTTAAACAAATTGGGCAATCGAAATATGTCGTCAAGGTCATCGCTGAGGCTGAAAAAATATAACTATACTGTGAATTACAATTTAACAAGTACGAGTATCACCAACCCTACATTACCACCTGGTACGATAAGATGCGGCTACGGATTAAACATACACCACACCAGGACAGTTCCTACCCTTCAACCTATCGCAGTCCAATGCTGACATAGGTCTCCCTATTTTTCACCAGATATCCTGGTCCTTCGCTTTTCTCATCCAGCCTCCATCACCGATCTTCCGGAAGTCGTCGGTTCATTGGGCCGGCGGGCGTCCTACTCTACGCTAACGGTCATCGGTTCTGCGACATACCTCACCTTCATAGGCACTGATATCTGCAACCCACCTAGAATGAATGTTTGAACTCTTTCGTTCATATGGAATTTAGGTTGCTTTACTGTTACTATAAAGAAAATAACCTTTCCTGGCATGATTACATATATCCATTTAACATGACATACCTTAACATGTGTAAGTGATTCATAACTAAGCCTCTCAAAAGATGTTCATTAGATTCATCCAGTTCGTTAATTTCACTACTAATGACGGCAAGGTGACTGCATATCTGTGACGTCAGGACATAGTATAAGGCATCGACTGTTATCAAAAATAAACCACAAGTGGCACCTGAAAGAAGTAGTATTATTATAATAAGTCTATATATTCTGGCGGTCTTGTTTAAAATGTTCCCAGAGGAAACATACTGCAGTTACCCATTAGAGATATATAGATGCTAAGTCATAGTATCAAGTAATTATTATTATACTATCTACATAGAAATTATTGATAGTGTCAGAATAGGTAAGATAGACGCTACCACACAATGGTAAACGCACATGAACTAGTACGAAAATGATTTCGAAATTTGAAATTATAAAATTTGACATTCGGTTTTTATTCAGATCAAATATAAATTAAATAAATTACGAGCTGAAACCTTTTGATTGTATGTTTAAAATTAAATAATTAAAGCCTTTTATTGTTGTAATGATAACTTTTAAATACTGGAGGAATATTACCCACTCTGTGTTATTACAAGCATGATTGTAATGACACAGAGTGGGTTATATTCCTCCACACAAAAAAAACTAATTCCAAACACGCTGAATAAAACATAATTTATTGGAGCATTAAGCTCCAATAAATAATGTTGTCAAGTCAATTAAATGACACTGGTCAAAGATTTAGCCAATTGACTAGCATCAGACTTGGCAAGTTTGTAAACAACGATATGTACACACGGTTTGTACATTCAACTGATTGACAGTGTTTGCAGAACAGCCGTGCAACTAACTGACTGATTTAGCAGCTGAAACGTGGCATTTTAATTCTATTGTGTTATTTGCCTGTTGTGAACTCAAATTTCCAGCAAGTAAGCTGCAATACTCTTACTCGTGAACGTACTTGTAAGCAAGAACCTTTAGTAAGTTTTTATTACATTTTGTAACTGAAATGTTAGTGTTGTTGTGTTATTATTGTTAGAGATCGCATAGTTAGATAACTTTTCACATGTTATTT
This sequence comes from Leucinodes orbonalis, assembly GCA_019425675.1. Lineage (NCBI taxonomy): Eukaryota > Metazoa > Arthropoda > Insecta > Lepidoptera > Crambidae > Leucinodes > Leucinodes orbonalis. The sequence goes on along the minus strand of PQWD01014694.1, from coordinate 64,685 downwards.
GGTGCAAACGACAATGCAAGTTCTGTCGTTCTCGGCTACAAACTAAGGATGGTAGTCGTTAATACCTACCGATCCGCATTGGGCCCGCGTGGTGGGTTACGGCCCAACTCCCCATAGCTATGCCGTGCGGAAAGGCCTGTGCCCTACAGTGGGCCGATATAGGCTGATGATGATGATTGGACTATTGTGGCGATAACGATTCAAGAAAGGTGTATCAACAAGAATAATCACTACAGCTGAGGATATAAAAATGTATATGTGCACGTGAAAAAGAAGTTAACCTTGATTTCCTTACCACAAAGAATAGAATGCAAGTAAACTATTATCCAATTGAACCAGATCTCTGTGGAAAATGGTACAATAACGGCGTATGGTAGGCTAAATATCACTTCTCCCGACACGACGTAATTGCAAAAAGTGATTATTAACGTTGAAAAATTGTAAACAACGTTTAGAATAGCATTCAGGAGAAAAAAATATTTCAATAACAATTTTACAAGAATCATTTCCTTCGCTACTATCCCTTCTTTTTTTAGGGTTAGATAATAAAGTGTATAATGCATCCAAACTTTGAGTTAGACGAGATATCTTCTCTCTTTTCAGTGCAATTGGTAGAATCTTCAAAACTGACAACAAACCAAAGCATGAACATGGCGCCAATTTAGTAAGCTCTAGTAGATTTTCTGGAGAATATTTCACAACAAGAAAACATCCTTCCTCGATCAATATAAGTACAATACTGATATATAGGAAATAAAACCTGTACTGGATTTTCGAACCGTTGAATGGTATTCCAGATATCCATAAGTTGAGTTTTATTATTCTGAAAAAATCTTCAAAGACAGGTATATCTATGTCCATGATTATTTGTTTAGTAAATTTAAACCCAAACCAACTGAAACTTAAAATAGTTTTAGCCATCGCAAAAACATCAGCGCTTTATATTCAACATAGGATTTTTAGGGTTGCCTTCCTTGAAAAAAAGTGTTAAATTTAATTTCTTTTCCTCGAATTTAATTTTACTTGTAATTAAAGAAGTAACCAACTGTAATAAATTAAAGTTATTTGTTAACGGCATTTTTTATAGTGAAATCTGTATCCCATTTTTAATAAGCAAAGTTAACCAAAATAAATTTTCAAATGTAACAATATTATATTTATTCAGTAAAATTCGTTATATAAACCTATGTACAGGCAGCATCCTTAAAGTTGATGAAGCGTATTTTTAGAATATTCAGCAACCGAGTTATATTATTGTCGATGTTAACCGGAAACCAGTACCTGACTGAACAAATTCAATTCAATACACTTAAGCACCTTGCACAAAACAGGGAAAGGTTATGCTACGTGTGGTGTAGATTGGCTAGCCGGGTTACAAACTTCACAAACATAGCTGGATTTGGCAGACGTCTCTCATGCTAGATGTTATTCGGATGCCATGCAAGAGTGGTTGATCTACTGGGGAGTTACATCTCGGTAGGACCTGTAGGATAAATGTATAAACTTATATATATCTTTAAATACTGACGTTGAGTAGTATTGACTCTACTGGACTAATTTAATCCGTCATCACCAGCCTGTTCTGAATGCACTAGACCACGGAGGCAATTCAATTAATACTCGTACTTAATATTAGAAAAATATATTTAAAGTTATTCAGCTATTAAAGCGTTATGATATTTTTATTTATATTGTGTTACTGAAGATGTTATATGCAGATGCTCGACCTTATCAATATGTGCGGACTCACATTAAAAATAACTTGAAAACATATTTCTTTCTAGCTGTCTACATATCTTAGAAAATATATATCTTAAATGATTAAATTAAATCATATTAGAATTAGCTAAAGTACGTTATAGATAACCCTATTTGATCAACAATGAACGTTTTATATAAAATAACGTACATTTATCATCAAAGCAACATAAAATGTGACAACAAGTACCTGTCTAGGCTTTAATTTGTACCTATGATTATTTATTTTTTATTTGTCACCTTGTTCCTGATAAGAAATTCTCTCTACACAATTCAAGGCGTATCATTATTTTCATGAATATGATGTACATATAATAACCATGTTTACAATTGTAAATACCCGGCTTTGCGGCGATATGAAACAGACAAGAAAATTAATATATTGTAATTTTAATAAGGTGAGGGCTTTGTAGAATCCAGAACACGTAAAATGCAATTCTTTGAAATTGTATCCAAGGTAAAATGTTAATAAAACATCACATTAAAGTGTGTATAAAAGTATCAAAATACTTACAAATGAAGAGAAAGAACTATCTATATGTCTAACAAGAACTATTAGAAATACCTAGAGATTGAAAATACGCATCAATTTTCCTAAGGGCGTGACAAGGGCTTAGAATCTTGTACATAGCATTAGTGCTAGATACCCTATACATTTTGGGGAGAAAACCTACACTTAATAGTTTTTCCAAAAATAATTAAAGAGAATAAATACATCACGATCGCGATATTGTTACGTATGCTATCTTAGTCTACATATTTTTACTCTTATTTTAATTCTGAGATAATTATAACGGGCTGACGCCTCCAAATTCATACTTTATACCTACTTTACTGTGATGCTATAAAGAATCCGTTTCTCAAAGTAGACTGCATCCATATTGTGCTAGTAAAAAAGCAGTAATAAAAACAGCGTCGTTATTTTATTCCCCCTACTAATTGTGTAGTTTTCTTTAAGAATGCCTCGTAAAGTTTCGTCTGCAATGCAGGCAGGATTCGAGGAACTTTCCCGAAGTTACCGCTTGCTGAGTCGGGGTATTGGTTGCTTCGCCGCGGCGTTGTGCCGCTATTTCATCTCAAGATTATTCTAGAATTTTATATCTTCTATCATGGGAAAAAGGACTAATAACGTGACTTGGCAAAAATTGCATGCATATGGGCTGAATATGGTGCTAGGCATTTTTATTTCCACGTGAACTACGGGAACAATTTTTTTTATCCTCAATAGGCAGACATTTGACCGCCATCTCACCTGATATATATATATATATATATATATATATATATATATATATGTATATATTATATATATTATTATATATATATATATATATATGATTTGCTGCAGTAGATAACAGACTTTTTTGTATTTACATTCAGTCATTATCATATTACTTTTTCCCGGTAGGCGCAATGTCTTTAGTTTCATGGTAATTGAGATGTGACTTTTTTATTATTTTCTTTGATACCCAAATTCATGCCTTTAAATCGTCATAACTTTTTATTTTATTGCATTACCGCAAGATGACTTGTCCTTGTATTCTGTAATGTATTCTTATTCTAAATAAATGTTTACTTTATATGATTCATATCGAAAAAAACATATCAAATAAACATTTATTTTAAATAAGAATAGCAGTTGGGGCTACCTAAAAAATCCTGTCGGTCCATTCGCCAAACACCCTGTATATAGCTTAATGATATATAAAATAATAAACCTTTTTTTACTTCAATAGCTTTAAACAATTACCTTTAACACCTATGGAAAAAAGCCGACATATTTGTAAAAGCAAACTATTTGTAAAGATAAACACCCAAGGAATATGTAGGTAATAGAGGTATATTCTCGTAGTTTTCCTCAAGAATGCTCTAACTGCAATGCAGGAAAGATTGCTCAGGTGGCGGCGCCGCTTGAGTAATGACGGCCATAAAGTAACCGCCAGCCGACCTATCGGCCGCTCCACTGCCCTTTTTTCATACTTACCCGAGCCTTCGTTTTGTATGTAGATTTGTCGGACGGGACGGTGAGAAATTACGACGCTTTGAGGTAATAAGAAAGGAGATTTCCTCACGAATTAAACATTGTTTTGGTTGATTCCGATTTACGGGATATTTATAACGTTTGTATGTGATATATGTTTGATTTTAGGTATGTGTATGCTAATATAGTCAAGCTAAAGCGTGACGGTAGAACGCTAGGATCTAGAGATTAACATAGACCTGTATAAGAAAATGCAAAAGTTGCTTAAAATGTTAGCTTCACACGTCAATCCTTCGAAAATACAGATTAGCCTCCAAAGCATTGCAATCCTTCAACCACTGAGTGGTTTTAAGACCACACCGTTAAATAGATCAATTCAATGTTATTAAGTTATTAAATTTAAAGAGATATAGATACCTAATTTCATTAAGGTTTCATTTTGCCCGTGAATAATTTTACTAATTCGCTCACGAAAATGTATAACGCCAAGCAAACTATAAAAGCCGCGTATTCGAATTTTCAATCGAATTAAATTCTAACAAACATTCATTTCTACGCTTTTCACCGAATAGTATATCATTAGAGAGGCGTTCGCATCCAAACGTGAGCTCGGAATCTAATTTTAGATGAAAAATGACGAGATCGAGCTGTAACTATGAATAAGTTGGCGCCGAGGGAGCGAGATATCGATGAGTGAATCGGATTGCAGACAACAATCACGTTATATGTCAACAGGCGTAACAAGGATGACGTCATTGATAGATTCAAAAGAATATGGTATAAAAACCAATCCAGTGCGAGTAGGACTCGCGCACGAAAAGTTTCGTAAAACTGTAAACAACATGACATTATACCATAACTTTTTTGTATCTCCTGTCGTGGTATCATTTTGTTTCCCTGTATCATTTTTTAATTGGTTATAACGTTCTAAAATCTGGTAAATATAGCAAATAATAACCCCTTATTTTAACCTTGGGAAGTGCCTCGCATACCGCACCACTGTCTGACAGTCCGCCAGAGAGGCGGCATTATCCACTAAAACCCAAGGGTGACCTTCACGTGCGTCTGGGGACGGGGCAGGGCTCTCTTACGATGTCAGCATCCGCTACCCAGCCCTGGCGCAATGATTACGCCAACGGATCATCCAAGCCACTGGATGCCCCAACCTTCGCGGTGGCCCGTGCGATGCGGGTAGTGATGTCCCCTGTCACTACCCGTGGGCATGTATGAGCACCCCTGGATCATCATTATCTATAATGTTCCACTGCGGGGCACGGTCCTTCCCATACAGTATGGTTATTGAGATGTGTGTACCTATTCTCTCGATTCATTGACTGCCTTGATAACATATAAGCGGTTAAGTAAAATATGCTTTATTAAACTGTTAATTACGAGATATCTCATGTATGCAAAAACGTGTCTCAATAGTTTCTGTAGAGATCTAATAAAAAACTATTTTTTTTTAGAAAACTAGTAAAAACTTAAAATTGATATGTTACCACATATTTCTGTTATAAACAAAAGTAAGATTGAATGGGTTTCTTTAAATTTCATTTACAATGGTGAATTTCACGTCTACCGTAATACCAATTTTGTATGGATTTTTTCTCTTTTTATGTATATATTTAAAATGGACTAATAAAAAACAAAACTCCTGCTAGCGTAAGTGCAATAGTTGATATGTCATTTCATAACTAAATAAATGATTAATTATATTTTTTTTTAATAGGTTCAGAGTCGACTGCGCGACCGAATCAGAAATGTAGAGATTCGTAGGAGGACTCGGGTAACCGACATAGCGCGCCGTGTAACAGCGCTGAAGTGGCAATGGGCGGGACACCTAGCTCGAAAGACCGACAACCGATGGAGCAGAAAAGTTCTAGAGTGGAGACCTCGTAACGGCAAGCGCAGCGTGGGACGGCCACCCACGAGATGGGTAGATGACCTAAGGAGTGTCGCGGGTGGTCGTTGGATGCAAATAGCCTCCGACAGGGGGAGGTGGAGATTTTCGAGGGAGGCCTTTGTTCAGCAGTGAACGTAATATGGCTGTAATGATGATGATGATAAATCTTCAACATAAATTCGAAAGGTTAATATTTAGAAATTTATCACATGTAGAATTTAATATAAAATTAATCCCATTTTAAAATCATTGACATTTCAAAATCATCATTATTAATATAGCTTCAGTAATGAGCGGTTTTAAACAAATGCTTTAGTTTGGTGGTTTGTCTGATCGCTTATCTTGCTGGTTGATTGAGTATTAAATAATTGTGAAACGAATAATTTAGTTATGGAACACATGTCGATCACGGAAATATTAATTTATTTAAGGGGCATAGTAGACCTATGTCCCTTACATCATTTCTTATTTCCGTGATTGATATTTCGACAGTCCATTTTTTTGTTACTCTTCAATTATATTTACGCCTTGGAAGCGGGAGATTTGACCAAAGAGTTCAGTAAAAAGTGAAAAGTTTTTGAAGGAGTCAATGGCTGTTACAGCTTCAACGGGCAATCAGGAAGTGATAAAGTCAGCGTTCTCTTCTCTCAGCCTTCAAAGGAGTCAATCGATCTTGGGGCAGCAGGACCCGCAATACTGCATGCATCTTTCGCATTTTGGCTTGTCTATCCAGTTAGTTAGGCCATGGTTGGACGGAGTTCATATAAGGAGGCATATGTTCGGCAATGGGCTGATTGATTGATGCGTGTTGGGAGGTTCCATTTACCACAAACGTTGCGGCAAAATGAATTCTGTTACCTGAATTTTACGGTCAGTTTTATGTTTTCCCCTCAGCCTGAACACAGCTATAGTACTAAGAAGTATGATAGTTGCTATTGTTGTAAGAAAGGGATGTGATTAAGGGCTGTACCTGGAGACCATATACACGCCTCCTTCAGTAAAACCTGTTGACCTATCCGCGGTGTACACGGTTCAAGTTTCCAACGTAGTGCAAGACATCATCTCGTGAAATACGCGAGTAATATATTTCTATGTTTTATGGGAACACTTTTGCTATGAAAATTTTTACTGTTAAAAACTTGACATCTGTTTTTTTGGCGCAGTGCACCACTATAGAAAAATTATTAACTTCCAACGCGCAACGGTTATTGGTTTCCTTCAAGACAGCGTCTGATATAGGCATATCAGTTGACCGAAGTGGTCATCCTCTTCACTTCATACACAAAAATATATTCAAGTAGATTTCACAAATACATCTCCTCTTAAGTGGCCTAATATTGGTCGCATATATTTTACTTCCGAGTCCATATCGACTCTATAAGAAGAAAAAAATAATAATATAGTAATACTATGCTCTCACTTCTCTCACTATGCTCTACTATTTTCTCTTATATTTTGTTTTGAATTATTCGCTAATATGTAAAACTATGTAGTACAAATGTTTTCCCTCACACATGTAACACAGTAGTATAATTTTAATCTTATTAAGGATGGAGTAAACTTATGCTGGTAGTGATGGCAAACAAATAAGTGATTGCTATTCGGCTAAGTGTATGCGAGCCTTAAGTAGTATAACGTTCGGATTTAATCGTCTGATCATACACATGGATGCAGATCCACGGCTCCTCGTAAAATATGGCCAGTAATACTTTATGAGCTTTGCTGAAACGCCTACAGCTACCCTGCGTGGAAATCTCAAAATAGTTCCTTAGCATTACGATTTAAGTAAGGATGACTTACGTATGCTTCATGTCTTATTCTGGTTCTATAGATATTATGGTAATTTAAAATTTTATTATTTAAGATTATTTAGATATGTTATGTTACGTTATTGGTGATTGCATTTATAATTTTTTTCTGTTTACTCGTACGCCGTTTATGATTATTTCAGGTATATAGCCCACTGCATGCCTAGGCCTCTTTCAGCGATACTTATCGTTGAGGAGTTTAAGAACTTTGGGATACTCAATAGGTCGAAGCTCTATTACATGTCGGGCTATCGTTTGAAACTTTTTAAGGCGCAAATTTGTCGTCACATGGAATATTGCTCCCACCTTTGGACAGAAGCGCCTTAGTATCAACTTCTTCCATTTGACTGCATTTAAAGACGCACTATTCGAATCGTCAACGATCTGCTTATTTCCGATCAGCTTGATCTTTTTGGTTTGCGTAGAGATGTGGCCTCACTCTGCATTATCTATCTATCGCATATCTATCGCGTATATCACGGCGAGTGTTTGGAGGAATTATTTGGGACTTGTTTCTGCTGCCACATTTCACCACCGCACTTTGAGGCAACACTTAAAATTTCATCCACAATTCAAACAAATAATGTAGTGAAGAAGATACTAGTAAAATGGTGACATTCACCAGAAAGTTGCACGTTTCGTACATACGAAATTGTTCCAATCATAATACGTACACGTATCTGGGTGCACGAAGTACTCCCGAATTTTCTGCAGAAATTCAATTTCATGGCAAGTCATCGAAAAGCTAACGAATACCTTTAAGAATTTTGATAGACATTTTACGACACAAAGATTTTTATGTCTTGTAATTTTATTATTTGAATGTATGGTTTAGTGAAGGTATAATAAAATGGTAACCAAATAAAAAAATATCAAATAAATAAATAAGCCGCTAGGCCATAGGCCACAGACAATACCAAAATATAAAAGAATACTTCATAAAAATGTTTGTCAGTCCCCCCCGCCCGGGAATAATAGCTAATGCTGGCACGGACATTAACAAATGTGACGCTAAACCGCCAAAATGTTTTCATTAAATAACTTAGAGTTAGTTATTAAAAGTAAAAGCGGTTCTCTAAAGTTACACTCTAATCGCATTGTAGATGCAATGGATTAAAACTTTGATAAGTCAATTTCAGGTAAAATCCAAACAATGGATACTTTAGAGCGGTTTGTAGATACGAATCCTTTATATAGTTTTTATGAAAACTTGTACTTTGCGGCTATAGCAAAGTTGAATATTGATAAAATAGTTTTTATTTAATTACTTACAGCGCTGTAACGAATACGAGTAGCCGTGATGTGGAAGCATAGTATGATGAGGTAAGTACTGTTTGGCAAACAACACATTCGAAGTTGTCGCGCCTTATTCGCCTATTGTATTTTTTTTGTTCTTGTTCAAAGTACAGGTTTTATTATAATTTATTTGTTAAATAAATACTGAACAACTAACAGTATCTACTAACTTGAAAATAGAGTTACGCTCGCAGTGAGAAATTCCTTTTAAACATAATTAGTCTTATAGAAGAATCACAGGGGTTATAATGTGTGACGATTAATCCCCTGTTGATGGCGAGTAATAAAGGGAACTACTTCCGGGAAGCACAGCGTAGGACGGCTACCCAAAATATGGACAGATGTACTGAAGAAGGTTACGGGTGGCAACTGGATGCAGATAAAAAAATGGAAGTTATTGGAGAAAGTCCTTGTTAAACAGTGAATATAATGTGACTAATATGATGATGATATCAAATATTTCCTTGAAAGAACACACAAATCGGACATGGCTTTTCTCAGATTTCAACTACTACTTTGTACGTAGCATTAAAACCATTGAACGCCGGGAATTCAGACACAATAGAAAAATTATTGTGTCTGGCGCCTTAAGGCGTCATTGGCGGTTAAAGGGTTAAACTACTAGCGAGTCCTGTTATTCATATCAGCAAGTTTGAGATATTTAAACCTCAGCTCAGCTTTAGCTCAAGTTCTACTGCACTCGCCCATTGATGACAATGGTTCTGTTTATCCCTTTGACTTTTATGGCGTCACCCGGAGCGTTTCACAAAAAAAAACTCAAATATGTGTCTCTATTTGTCAAAGTGCAACGAATTAGCGGCCTTAATTGTAATTTAAATAATAACTCTCTTTACTCTGGCGTGAAATACCATTGTGGTCTATGAAATACACCCAGCTTTTTGGACGACAGCTATTCCTAAAAACAGCTGTTAACAGTGAGGATGCATTATGATGCATTATTACTTATGACCTTCAATACCTTACTAGTTACTTCAATAGGCTACAAGTTTTCAATACTGGTCAAGTTTTCATTTAAAATACTGCACTGAGTTCTTCATAAATTTCTCATGCACCTCCCGTACTATTTTCTCGCTGAGCTGCGAAGTCGTTGGCTTATGGTGCGATAATCTGCCTTGCAATATCTAGAAGCGGTGGCGTGTTGGTATTATGCAATTCGCCGATAAGAGAACTTGCCGACGGTAGTAGATATAAAATTGAAGAGCAACGTCATACCGAATTTCCATCCTTTAATCGTTTTAACCGGTAAGAAAGGTTTTCACTTAGAGACTTTGTTTCGTTAGAAATAAAACAAACCTTTAAGTATATTTTATAATAGTTGCTTGATTTAAAGATTGTGCTAAAATTCAAAAGTATATTTCACAAATTTTTGTTTCATTAATTCCACGTTACCAATTTCTGGAATACAGAATCATAGCATTACAATGAACATTATCTTACATCATTAATAATTCTGGGTTTAATTTATATTGTAGAGTGAAATCCTGAAGAATCAAAAATAATAAAATCTATATTTCCAATGTCGTTCACTCCGCGGACTATTAAGTGAGACTAAGACAGTCAAGCCGCAAACGATCCCTCATATTCCGCTAAGTTTTTTTTAAATTCTTGTATCATGCATGATACAAAAATTTAAAAAAACTTAGCGGAATGAAAAAAGAAAAAAGCGTACAATGTACAAAAGTACAGATGATATTCAAATATAACTTAGCTAAATAATTTTAATATCGCGCGGGCTAAATGGAAATGAACTAGGTTGACGTGCGCCAGCTCTCCGTAACTTAACTACCAAATTTGTTGGCGAATAACTAGGCGGAGTTAATTCAATGATAGCTGGTCGAGTGGATTAAATTCGGTTCTCATCTAGAGTTATAGGATAAAAAAGTTGCCAGCAAACAATAACGATAGACGCACATTATTAGATACCATATTTAATCTATATCCATTACATTTTGCAGTTTGACAGTTTACGAGATAATTTGCGTAGGTTCCACAACTTTGGGTATGTTTTAATGTAGCTGAGTTTTTATTGAAGCGCCATTTACGTTAAATTTAATAAAACTTAAATAAAAAAACCTGCTGTATACGGTGTTTTCGCATTATGTCTTTACTGCTTACTTAGTTGATGATATAACTCACAATCTTTTTAGATTAAATATTAACTATTTTGAAGACTGTTTTTATAAACTAAGTTGAACCTGTTGCAGATTTGATCAATTAAATAGAGCACGTCTGTATCTCAATACTTACAAGTTTACTCCGTCATAATCAAGTGCAATTTCTCCCTTGAGGACCCATAAACATTTTCATGGGTTGTAAAAACTTCTAGACTTATCTTAAACAGAACGGACGTTAAAAAGTTTTCACATCATTGAGTAATAGACAGACTAAGTATTTACAATTTAAACGGAACAAAATGATTAATAATAAACTGAATACATATCAGTCTCGTTTAATTGTTTGAGTTATATTTTAAACGGACTAATTTCAATATATATCTTTAAATAATACAATCGGTACTTACGGGGTCACTTTTCTCCCTAACCACATATTCGGAAACCTAGCAGGGCAAAGCCCAAACTCGACTTTCGAAATCCACACTGGAACGCGTTTAGCCTCGTTTCATACTGTTTATGGACTGAAAGCCATCTGCAATTGCCGCTTGTCCGACGATGCTGCGAATGCCATCCGTGGTAAACAGTTGCATATCCATTCATATTTCAACTGCAAGACATAGGTTCTCATTTTGCACAGATATCGCAGCTTAGCTGTTTGAAAATAATACCAAATTCAAAAAAAATCAAATCAAATTTCGCGAACAAATCAGGGCTCCTTTAAGCAACATTGATGGCACTGCAAGGTATGAGCTCCCACTTACCCTTATGATATTAGACCTAATGAGTTTAGAACCTTAGCCGCTATAATATTCTAATGAGAGTTGGAAACTCGCTCGTTGATTGGCTAAATTCGCAGAAGAGATGAGGTCAAAGAGTGGCAGGTCTGAAAAAGTAAAATTTTAATATAGGTAAAAGAATTGTTCCAAATCTTACTGTGGCAAGCTAATTGATTGAAGTAATATCATATAATTCATGCTTTTTGTATCTACACAAACAATTGTAATTTTGAAAATAATAGTTAAAAATTACTATGATAAGTGTGGGTTGTTGTTTTGGTTTGTTACCAGAACCTCATTCAAGAACGTATTTAAATTTTAGGCTTTTAAAAAATCAACAATATAAACAATACATTATAGATCCCAAATTTTTCACCAGTTATCTATCTGGACGCAAACAGGTGGTAAATAGGTTAGTGATGTGAAACTTTGGTGTTCCTCAGGGCAGTGTTCTCGGACCCACCCTATTCCTCATCTACATCAATGAATTGTGTCGGATGAAGTTGAGAAATGGAAAAACGCTGCTGACGACACTACAATACTGTTCCACGGCGAAGACTGGGGCGAAGTATTCTTACGTGGCGCAGCAAAAACACTTATTAAAGATGAAGCGAGCCCAGAGGGTAATTCACAAGGTTAGCGCATTCCTTCCTTATGCCTGCCCGACCTATGATATATTCAAGCACTAGAAAGTGCTCACAGTCCGTCAGTTGTTTTACTTGTCATTGTCATGCACAACGATTCTCTTATGTTTTTCTCTTAACTTTAAGATATTGGTCATACGGACCAACATTTTGTTTATCGTAATCGCTTTCAAATAATTCAGATATTGAGTCATGAACACTCACTATCACTTCCTCCGCAGAAAACTAATTTTCTAAGTGGACAGACAGCGCTCGTTTTATCTGATTTGTCCAATCACTGCTCTATATTATAGTTTTCATTTGTATGTCAAGAATTATTGGTTTCTCAACACAACAACTAAAGAAAAAGAACAAATTTTAACCTTAAAAGCTGGAGATTAGGACTCATATTATTCCAAAATATGATTGGGTTGACAAAAGCATTTTTAGGAAGATGAGGTGATTCATTTCTGGCTCTGCGATTTTATCGAATTAATCAATCCTTACAGAGCAGTCGTGTTTGATTTTAGTGTGTCTTTTGGTTTTCACATTAAAAGGCTTTTAATAAAAGCTAAAGGGCGAAGGGATTCCAAACAATGCGACAAGATCAGAGAGCGTTACGCAAATAGAGTAACTGGAATCGTGCACGAATTGAATGTAAATTTGAACTTGATAAGTGCATTTACCGATATTGCAGCGTGTATTGCGTTTCGAATCAGAAATGCATTTGGGTACCCGGCTCAGTTATAGGACTGAAAGGTGATGGAGATTAATTTACACTAGTAGTAACATCAAACAGAAACTAAGCTTTTAAGTGGACTGCTAGGTGTAATTTTCATTTTTATTTTGATAATCGAAAATGTTTTTTAAATGTAAGTGCTTATTTTGTATAAGCACTTACATTTAAAAAATTTCGAAAATCAAAAGACACACTAAAATCAAAACACGACTGCTCTGTAAGGATGATTAATTTTGTCAATAACATGCAAAAGTGTTAATTTTACGATTTTTTAATAAAACTCAGCCTCAAATCTATTTGTTTGTATATACATATGTTTAATGCGAGAATTATTGAAGAAGATGCTGTAAAAAGTATGGTTGCTATAGTAAGAATTGCATTGTGAGTACTATAAGGAGACTAAGACAGTCAAGCCCGCAACGATCCCTCATATTCCGCTAAGTTTTTTTTAAATTCTTGTATCATGCATATACAAATTTAAAAAAACTTAGCGGAATGAAAAAGAAAAAAGCGTACAATGTACAAAAGTACAGATGATATTCAAATATAACTTAGCTAAATAATTTTAATATGCGCGGGCTAAATGGAATGAACTAGGTTGACGTGCGCCAGCTCTCCGTAACTTAACTACCAAATTTGTTGGCGAATAACTAGGCGGAGTTAATTCAATGATAGCTGGTCGAGTGGATTAAATTCGGTTCTCATCTAGAGTTATAGGATAAAAAAGTTGCCAGCAAACAATAACGATTAGACGCACATTATTAGATACCATATTAATCTATATCCATTACATTTTGCAGTTTGACAGTTTACGAGATAATTTGCGTAGGTCCACAACTTGGGTATGTTTTAATGTAGCTGAGTTTTTATTGAAGCGCCATTTACGTTAAATTTAATAAAACTTAAATAAAAAAACTGCTGTATACGTGTTTCGCATTATGTCTTTACTGCTTACTTAGTTGATGATATAACTCACAATCTTTTAGATTAAATTTAACTATTTGAAGACTGTTTTATAAACTAAGTGAACCTGTTGCAGATTTGATCAATAAATAGAGCATGTCTGTATCTCAATACTTACAAGTTTACTCCGTCATAATCAAGTGCAATTTCTCCCTTGAGGACCCATAAAATTTTCATGGGTTGTAAAAACTTCTAGACTTATCTTAAACAGAACGGACGTTAAAAAGTTTCACATCATTGAGTAATAGACAGACTAAGTATTTACAATTTAAACGGAACAAAATGATTAATAATAAACTGAATACATATCAGTCTCGTTTAATTGTTTGAGTTATATTTAAACGACTAATTTCAATAATATATCTTTAAATAATACAATCGGTACTTACGGGTCACTTTTCTCCTAACCACATATTCGGAAACCTAGCAGGGCAAAGCCCAAACTCGACTTTCGAAATCCCACTGGAACGCGTTTAGCCTCGTTTCATACTGTTTATGGACTGAAAGCCATCTGCAATTGCCGCTTGTCCGACGATGCTGCGAATGCCATCCGTGGTAAACAGTTGCATATCCATTCATATTTCAACTGCAAGACATAGGTTCTCCCCATTTTGCACCAGATATCGCAGCTTAGCTGTTTGAAAATAATACCAAATTCAAAACAAAAATCAAATCAAATTTCGCGAACAAATCAGGGCTCCTTTAAGCAACATTGATGGCACTGCAAGGTATGAGCTCCCACTTACCCTTATGATATTAGACCTAATGAGTTTAGACCTTAGCCGCTATAATATTCTAATGAGAGTTGGAAACTCGCTCGTTGATTGGCTAAATTCGCAGAAGAGATGAGGTCAAAGAGGGCAGGTCTGAAAAAGTAAAATTTTAATATAGGTAAAAGAACTGTTCCAAATCTTACTGTGGCAAGCTAATTGATTGAAGTAATATCATATAATTCATGCTTTTTGTATCTACACAAACAATTGTAATTTTGAAAATAATAGTTAAAAATTACTATGATAAGTGTGGGTTGTTGTTTTGGTTTGTTACCAGAACCTCATTCAAGAACGTATTTAAATTTTAGGCTTTTAAAAAATCAACAATATAAACAATACATTATAGATCCCAAATTTTCACCAGTTATCTATCTGGACGCAAACAGGTGGTAAATAGGTTGTGATGTGAACCGAACTTTGGGTTCCTCAGGCAGTGTTCTCGGACCCACCCATTCCTCATCTACATCAATGAATTGTGTCGGATGAAGTTGAGAAATGGAAAAACGCTGCTGACGACACTACAATACTGTTCCACGGCGAAGACTGGGGCGAAGTATTCTTACGTGGCGCAGCAAAAACACTTATTAAAGATGAAGCGAGCCCAGAGGGTAATTCACAAGGTTAGCGCATTCCTTCCTTATGCCTGCCCGACCTATGATATATTCAAGCACTAGAAAGTGCTCACAGTCCGTCAGTTGTTTTACTTGTCATTGTCATGCACAACGATTCTCTTATGTTTTTCTCTTAACTTTAAGATATTGGTCATACGGACCAACATTTTGTTTATCGTAATCGCTTTCAAATAATTCAGATATTGAGTCATGAACACTCACTATCACTTCCTCCGCAGAAAACTAATTTTCTAAGTGGACAGACAGCGCTCGTTTTTCTGATTTGTCCAATCACTGCTCTATATTATAGTTTTCATTGTATGTCAAGAATTATTGGTTTCTCAACACAACAACTAAAGAAAAAGAACAATTTTACCTTAAAGCTGGAGATTAGGACTCATATTATTCAAAATATGATTGGTTGACAAAAGCATTTTTAGGAGATCTTGAGGTATTCATTTCTGGCTCTGCGATTTATCGAATTAATCAATCCTTACAGAGCAGTCGTGTTTGATTTTAGTGTGTCTTTTGGTTTTCACATTAAAAGGCTTTTAATAAAAGCTAAAGGGCGAAGGGATTCCAAACAATGCGACAAGATCAGAGAGCGTTACGCAAATAGAGTAACTGGAATCGTGCACGAATTGAATGGTAAATTTGAACTTGATAAGTGCATTTACCGATATTGCAGCGTGTATTGCGTTTCGAATCAGAAATGCATTTGGGTACCCGGCTCAGTTATAGGACTAAAGGTGATGAGATAATTTACACTAGTAGTAACATCAAACAGAAACTAACTTTAAGTGGACTGCTAGGTGTAATTTTCATTTTTATTTTGATAATCGAAAATGTTTTTAAATGTAAGTGCTTATTATGTAATAAGCACTTACATTTAAAAACATTTTCGAAAATCAAAAGACACACTAAAATCAAACACGACTGCTCTGTAAGGATTGATTAATTTTGATGTCAATAACATGCAAAAGTTGTTAATTTACGATTTTTTTAAATAAAATCTCAGCCTCAAATCTATTTGTTTGTATATACATATGTTTTATCTGCGAGAATATATTGAAGACAATGCTGTATGGTATGGTTGCTATAGTAAGAATTGCATTGTGAGTATAATTCATCATCATCAGCTCATTACTTATACATTCTGTTTAATACATTCAGTTTAATATTTTTGCAAAGTTATATCAAAAATAAGTATGTCACATTTAGCGTCGAATTTCAAAAGTCCTGAAGGCGTCGTTGTTGATAGGTCCTTTGTTTCGGATTGCAGCCTTTTCGATCTTCGATATTGGACTGCCCACCTTCTGCAGCCACACCTTTATATCCTCGATGGCGGTGTGAGGTCCTTGCTGTTTACCAACAACAGTCCCTTGTGCGGTGTATACGTCCCCACTGAGGGGCACGAGCCTACCCGTGTAGGGTGCATATAAGCCTAAGTCGTCCCTGCAGGCAGTGCGGATTGGCCGACTTCACTCACAACCTTTGAGTATCTTAGCAGGTTCCCTAGCAGTGTTTTCCTTCACCGTAAGAGCGTCGGATAAACGTACATATTATTTCGAAAATTCGTAAATCATTGGTACGTATCGGAATTTAAACCTGCACACTCCAGATCGGACGACATCAGTCAACACACTAATGAGCTACCGACGCTCACTAGAAAAGATACCACAACGTAGATTTTGCCTTGAGTCGTAAAAATGCAGACTAGCTGTAATTTCACTACTAGTTTTAACACCATAGTCCCGAACACGGCCATATTAAGTACATATATAAGCATCATACCTCTTTTTACTATTGATAAATATTTATTAACTTATTTATTTGTATCTTGATTTGAGTGTCTTATAGATTTCAGGTAATTTTATAATTCCAGTATATATCATATTATTTTTATAGAATTTTATCCACGTCGATAGGTAATTAGAAAATGTATTTTTTAAAGTTTGGAACATAAATTTTTATATTTTGTGATTGGGTACTTCTAGAATTTGATCAGCCGTGACAAGGAAGTCTAACGAAATCGTCATCCNCTAAGGAGTCACTTTATCTTAACTTGGGAACGAAAATAGCCTCCGAGCGCCTTCTTGTTTAATAGTGGAGCTTACGAATCCATTGCCTTTTTATTGTGCGCAACCAATGAAATTGGTTTCTGTTTAGGCTTTTAGTGGACATGCTGTAAAGATTAAACTCGGTGTGAGTTTATAGCGGTCGCCGTATTTTCCTTGTGTGACAGGAATTTTTTTGATGGTTTACGTTTGGTGTACTAGACCAAACCGCATTACGATGCAGTAGGTTTTAAAATCACACTTCATTGCAAAACGTTTTCATGTTGAATAATATAATCTTATATTTTTAGATTTAAAGAAAAGGTTTTTCATGATAAATGCAGGAAGTTATCTGCTTTGTAATATTTTCCGGTTTCTAAGAAATTTTACACCCTTTGAAAACATAGCCTTAGAAGATGGTTCATTTTTTTAAATGCAAATTATGGGAATAAAAAAATATTTTGATGTTCGCCGTAGTATACGGAAGAATAGAGTAACCTTCTTTTTGGAAATTGGTTAAAAAAGCACCTTTACTATGCAGATTCTCTAATTATTTTAATAAAAATAAGTGATAATAAAATAAAATAAAAATAAGAAGAAATTAGTTTCTGAATTCAGGAAAACCCCAAAAAAATTCGCAAAACCGCATTGGTTTTGCGGACGTTTGGTGTAAAATGATGAATCAACACAATATTTTAAAAACCCACGTGCAGGTTTTTCTACTATTAGTTCTAAAGTAACAGATAAATTCATCGATGTTGTTGTAAGGGGAAAGAGAAGTCAAAAAAAGATGGATGGGTTGTGTAAGCGACTATATAGAACATGTTTAAATAGGGGTTTGTCCGACGGCTAAAATAGGGTAGGAGAAATAAATATACATATTTCAACGACCCCAAATTAAAAATAGATGCGAAAGAGCACGGTTGTATATTTGTAAATATTTGTTTCTTGGTTTTAATACTTTTGATAACATCTAAGTCATTTTAGATTATTCTTTCACACACTTATATCAGCGACCAAATAAATAGCTTATAAACATTCTAATGACAGATTTGATTTGAAGTGGCAAATATTGAATATATATTTAATATTTATTAACTTTGGCAGCTGTTTAAGTGTTAAGATTTAGGGAAGAACATTATTATTATGAAACCTGGGCCAGCCAGATAGGTATTTCAGCGTAAATGTTTGTTTTCATTTTTGGCCCAGCAATTAACTGATTAACTGTGAAATTCAAAATTGTTTAATTCTAATGGTCATTATCTTCAAACAACAAGGAACAAATACAAGTAAACTTGGTAATGAACCAATTAAATTTTGGTTCTATTCAGGGGCATTTGTTAACCCAGGCTGATTGACAACCTCATTTCTATGATAAATAGTTTGCACAAAGGGGAACTAGAGTTATCAAACTTCTGAATATTACTCCGAATGGCTCGCTTTACGGGGACATTGAGAGATTTTTGCTAGTGCGCAAATTTAGTGTTTCCCTTTATAATACATATGAATTCAGAAAAATTCATATAATTTTTATGACTTTTAATTTTATCATATAAAAACTCCATGCTTGAAATAGAGCTACTTATAAAAGGCACAGCATGAATTATTTAAAAGTTATTATAATTTTGGTAGCAGCCAAAACATGGCGAGATTAAAATCATATATAGAATATAAGATTTTATGTAATATTTTCTAAATAATTCAAAGGAAGTCAAATTCCTTAACTTTAAGACTGAAAGATAAAATCAATTAAAATTTTGGCGACCCATTGCAAACATTTGTGTGCATGAACATTTGTATTGGTTTGGGTGTGTATGTATTTACAAAAAAAAATAACGTTATGTATGTTTACTAGTTTTTTGAACCCGTAATGCAAGCTTTCCGCGTTGTGTGAATGCCTGTGGAGATTTAATCAACGTGATCAATAAAACCTCACCGAAAAGAGTGCTATTTTTAAGTATAGAAGTTGTATTAAGACGATGTTCATACCAACATACTAAATGCTATAGTAAAGCCATAATACACTGCTGAGTAGTAGACAGAAGTGGGAATCAGCACCCCTCTACCCTAATAAAGCCCTTCGATATCATAGACAATAACAATATCTATAAGGGTAAGTTAGTACTTATAAATACCGGGTCCGCAGTCCCTACGGTAAAGTTTACAATCTGATCGCAGTTAAACTTTTCCCTGGTGTTCTAACACAGCGAACATGCGAATGCAGGAATACTTTCCGCCATATTGGAACTCCAACTCGGATCCCGAAAGCAAATACTGAGTACAAAAACTTCGGCTAACGTTTTGTGGACACAGCCTGTTATTGACTCGTCAGCGAAGAATGGAGTCTTTTATGTGCTTTTGAAAAATCGCTTCCAGTT
Source organism: Leucinodes orbonalis (assembly GCA_019425675.1). NCBI lineage: Eukaryota > Metazoa > Arthropoda > Insecta > Lepidoptera > Crambidae > Leucinodes > Leucinodes orbonalis. The sequence continues at coordinate 44,884 of PQWD01014694.1, read as the reverse complement.
TCCAGTGAAGTGTCTCATAGTTTAGGTTGAAACTTAACTCGCTCGGGGGAACGTTCCGCTCAACTAGTTTTGGAATGGTCGTCAAAAATTTTCTATGTGCGAGTTGCCAAGCAGTAAGTTGCATATTTCCATTTTAATTATTTTAAATCTCAAACTATGATTTTTAATTCATTATTAAGTATGATTTTTACATGCTAATATATAAATAATATAGTCGTGTTTAAATCAATAGAAGATACGATACATTAAAGGAACCAGGGTAATAAAATCAACCACTTTACGTAATCTTGACGATATTTCCATATCATATCGAGTACATAAACCTAAGGATAATAAATAGGGCATAACCTAAGGATAGTGTTGTTTCAAAAGATGACGAATAATTCAATACATGAAATATCTATTATGTACTTATGCATAATTATTAATTAAAAGCAAAATACAAAATTATAAAACTTTACACATTTTGTAAAATCATGACTTAGATTTTTTTCCAATACTGCAGTCTAATTTGATTTAGCCGAAGTTTATATCTTAAGAAGATATATCTTTCCCAATATCAAAGTTAATTAATTTGCAATATTCAAATAAAATTGAAACAAACTAGAAATAACTTTTTGTTCAATCAGGGTAAGCTGTGACTTTAATATCTTTGAGATTCTGGTCTTACTTATTATATTGGTTAGTAAAATAAAGATATTGTTCCTACCAAAACTAGCTCCAATAAAGTATTTTACATTCATAAGCAATAAATAATAAAAATATAAATCTTAGAACGTTTTCATGAACTAAGACGCTCCACGGTTTTCCTGTCCCTAACAAGGGATTATTTCCTCGCCTTAAGGGAAAAAGAGTGCGAAAACTTTAATTAAACAAGTTTGGTGAGAATTGAGCCCGGGACTTTTGTAAACGGATAATCGAAGCCTTTGAATCCACCTGAGAGTGGATGGCCCGGTGGCTGACAGTTTGACAATACGCGCCGAACCGGATGGAAGGTGTAGGCGAAAAATTTGGCGTTTTAAGCCGAGCGTTTGAGCGTGTTTCGGGGAAAAATTGATTGGATTGACGGGTAGTAGAAAGTTCTGCTCTAGTCAATGATGTAAAAAAGTATACATTCGTAATATGCTCATAAAACATTCGAAAAAGTTTTCCGAATGCGTTGACAGCACACATACACATATTTTGAATGTGCGTACATTTACCTAAACAATAGGGTACAAACTGTACTCTCTTCCGCGGTTCGTTTTTGAGGCACGGATGGCGTATCTACCTTTATATCATTGCTCTAAGTTGTACGCTTTTGTGAACAAATTTACTCCATGTTTAATGTTGAGATATTCATTCAATGGATAAAGCTGGTATTTTCTAGCACAAATCTCAAGATTTAAGTAAACGCCACCATCTGCTCATTAGTTAGAGACAGTATAAATGGATTGTGGGACCCAATTGACTTGTATTTACTTGCATGTATGTACAAAATTAAATAATTCTATAGATAATTAAATGGATCTTCATCTAATAAAGTCTTAAGTCTGACACTTTCTTCACTAAATTACAATATTTTCAACGTTTTTAAAAAGTTTAAACTCTGCTTTAAGTTTTGTCTGTGTGTGAATTTATACCTTCGCAGTTTGTTTGACCAAAAATACATACTTTTTACGACTAACGTCTGCATAGTATGGCTGTTATAGGTAAATACAAGGCAAGAACGTATGTCAGTCTTTGCTTACCGGTAATATATGTTAAGCTGGCTTATAAATTGTCAGCTTTCAGAAACTTGCGGCCACATTGGCTCTGAAACTACGTACCAGTACCTTGCATTTGATAGAATTTTTATGAACTTTGGATAGCTGGTTAGCGAACGAAATTAGATTTTTATAAAGAATTCTCAAGGTGTGAGTTTGATTTTAATGTCGGTAATATACGGTCGTTTAATGGAAACTTACCACTCTGTGAGGAAATTGAGAATATTCATGGCATGTTTTTGAATAATATTATAAATTGATACTATTCAGAAATATTAATGCATTTTAAATGCGGCGCACTGGAAGGAGGAGGATTCTATGTAATTATCATATTTTGTGTATATATTGATATCGATGTCATATACCCTGACATAAAAAAGTTGATTATCAGCTCATTGAACGTCCCCACTGAGGGGCACGAGCTTACCCGTAAGGGTGTTTAGGCCTTAGTCATCCACGCGGGGCCCAGTGCGGATTGCAACCAACGCTACCCCATGTTCAATCAATAATTATTTGAAAGAGTTGTGTCAAGTAAATAATTTCTCTCTTTTGACATTAGGATTGCGCGCGGGAAACACTTACATGGTTTCATTAAGTTTTTATCTATAAATTAATATTATCTTAAGTTAAAGATCATTTCACAATATCTAAAATGAAATTTAACTAAGCTATCTTTTTAGTAATATTGTAGTTGAAAATAAAAGATCAAGCTTGAAAGTTTGCGCAACGTAAAGCCAAAGTAGGCCATAGAATAATGTATGTTTACATTCCAATCAATAACAAGGAAGCAATACTTGCATCGGTGAAGAGAGATCGCTTGCGCACGTATGTGTATACTTAAACACGTTGATGAACGAAATGAAAATCACAGGCAATAAAAATATATATAGAGACCATCTCAATTTGGTCGTCTGTGTTGATACCTAATTCTCATTTATTTGTGATGCCTTTCCATTTGCATAGTACTTTTAGCTTTGTTTCGGACAAAAGCTAAAAGTGAATTTACTTTATTTTGACTGAACATTCGCGACACCATCATAACGTTACATGATAGCAATATATTTGGTTCCTTATCATGAGTACATTCATAACGATCAAGACGCTCACCTGATTGTGTGACGCCTGATCATGACAGAGCGGCATTGTAGGAGGTCAACAACTAATAGGCAGTTATTATTCTCCGTCAGTGCCACACTGCGCCCGCCACCAAATCACGACAGAAGTTTGGTCTCTAATATCCGGCAATTTCAGTAATAAAGTGCCCGAAACACAAAAGTGCATAACACTTCTGTTTCACAGGACGATATCTGGCGGTGGTACCTTCCTGACTTAGTATCGAGTCTACCACCTAGTAAACTATTTTCTTTCGGATGGTTTTTTTGCCGTTGGTCGCGGATGGGCTTTTCACCGTACAAGTTGCGAACCCATATTGCTCTCAGAACAAACAGTGAAGCCGTTGCGCCATCATAACCATCATCATCATTCTAACCTCCGCCGCGTCTTCGCCGTAGTTGTCAACCGGAGAAGTTTGTAAGTGATTTACTAAAATCATAATGTTGATATCATTACAGAACTTATCCATGTTAGGGATGTTAATGGCCTGTACAAATGTGATTGGATATCGTGAAACTGAAAACAGGCTTTACATCAATTATTTGAATGCACATCCGACACGCCCTCAGTCGGGAGTGGGTTTATGTTTTGGTCGATTTATTGGCTTTGCTCTGTTAAATTAATTAATCATTTTGTTACAACCGCAGTGTTACGAAAATCTATTTTGTTGATCCAATTAATTTATTAACATTTATTAAAAAAGATAAAAACTGGCAAAGCTTATCATGCAATATTATAAAGACTATACTTTACTGACTTTGTATTGATATATTGACGATCCTGTATACTTGCTACATAACAAAGCCATTCAAGGACAACAGAGAAAAGTCCAACCGAAAAAAAACATTAAAACAAAAGCGATCTGGGACACCTTTTTTACGTTTTGTAGGTTTCTTAGTTTAAATTAAAAGAAAACATTAATCTATTCTAATTTGCTTGTACCGTCAGTAGCATCATGGTATTGATTCTTGGTATACTGATGTAGTGATTGTCCGGGATTGTCCGGCAAACAGAAACACGCATATCATTTACAATTATGAATAACAATAGCCACACATCCGGGCTAACCGTATACGTTTGCCGCATTAGGGGATACTGGCTGTATATCCGAGTTAGTTCAAATAAATCATTAATACTGTGTAACGAGCGTCGGTGGCTCAGTGGTGTGGACTGCCGCCTTACTACTAGAGGGCTGAGGTTCAAATCCCGACACGTACCAATGTATTTTTGAATTTTTGAAAATATATGTACGTTATGCACGCCTACGAAGAGATTCGAAGGTTGTGTGTGAAGTCGTCCAATCCGCACTAGGCCCGCGTGGGCGACTAAGGCCTAATCACCCTATACGGGTAGGCTCGTGCCCCTCGGTGGGGACGTTTAATGAGCTGATGATGATGACTGTGTGTTTTGTCAAAGTAGGAATTACAGCTAACACTTGAGGACTTGTCTTATGTTTCTTTTGCAAATATTTTTCTTTAGTAGAAGACTGAAGCCTGCAATTAGTATTACTAAAAGTTAAATAAAGGACACCAAAATCTGAATATGTATTTTTTGCTATCTCTATATTGGTATGCGGACTATTTGTCACTAACAAAGAAATAGACCCAGGGCCGTAGAAGTAAAGTAGTATTCTGTTTTCGTAACCAGAAAAGGGGAACCGTGTTACTCCAAATTTACCGCATGCTACGCTGCGGGCAAAAATAGTATTATTATACTTTTATCTTATGATTGGCTTTTACATATTAGAACATTTACTTAAGATGTATTTCAATCAAAACTGAATAGGTACAATTCTCATAAATTAGACCGATTTCTTGAGGAGGTAATTATTATCTCTAATCATTAAATAAATCAATACATCCATTGTGGTCTCAAACCAATTTGTCTAGGCCAGCTATCGTAGTTTGCAGATACCGCGAAGCCACTTAGAGTCAAGAGGCTAACCATAATCTTATTCTGTAGGTGCCCAGACATATTCCCAGAGATAGTAAAATAGCTTCTTATTCAGATTACAAAACAAAATAGACAAAAATATAATGGAAATCATCTTCTATTTTAAAGATTTATGGAAAGGCTCGATGCGTAGATATCAGTCAGTGCGAGCATACAGATTATGAGTAGGTTATGCAAAGGAGTAGAATATATCACAAAACAATAAATTATTTGCATTTTTGTGAAATTGAGTGTCGTTGATGACAGCAGATCGGCTATGGTTTCAAATCTGTATTGGAAAACGGGCGAAGAAGTGGGAATCATTTTAATATGTCGACAATTTTCCGGGTTGTCTGGAAGGAAAGGGTAAGAACTACTTATTTGCATATATGGAGTGCACGTCACTGCTATCAGTTTGTCAGATTGAGGATAGTTGCATTTAATCCAATGGTCTGTCATCAAAGAGGAACTCAGGATGATATTTGAGCCTGCCTGACATAGGTTCCGGCACAATTTTCTCAAAGCCATAATGGTGACGGGCGCAGTGCGGCATTGATGGGGGATTATAACTGTCTATCAGTTGTTGGTCTCGTTTAATGCCGCTCTGTCATGGTCTGGCGTATCACTTACCATCAGGTGAGCGTCCAGACCGTTCTGTACACTTATAAAAAAAAAATGTGTGGTAGTAATCCCAGTATCCTACCCTGTAGTAGGCAGGTAAAAAGTTAATTGATCGGAAGACGAGTTTTAGTCTTCCTTTTATATGCTATAGCTGTACCTGTTAACCGAAAAAGTTAATGAGGTAAATATTATTTTCTTCCTGTGTATGTTATGTTTTAATATTTCAATATTATATACAGATATACGTTCTCCCAATTATGTTCGTGCATAAGGTAGTTTGCGTGTGTTAACGTTAACGGAGTCATTATTTTATCAATGTTTCTAATATCAAGTTGTCAATGGATCATACCATAGCAGAAATAAAATTGTCATCATTCTTATTGCGATGATAATTATAAATTTAACTAATCTTTTCGTTTTTTTTAAATTATATCTACAGACTCATGGTCCGTACTCTTTTTAGTTTAAGATTATTTTGTAATTTAATTATTATAATATTATGTTAGTGCTCCGCGCATGGGGCAAAAGAATTGGTTAAAGGGGAAATGGGATAACAGAATTAAAATAACTAAATATTTACATTAGGTAAAGTAGGGGGGTGAATAATATAGAATAAAGGGAATAAATAACACATCATAAATACTCTCTCTCTCTCTCTGTTAAACAGAAAACAGAATCTTTTTATTTGTAATATAAGCAGTATAAGTACTTGGTGAAAATGATTAGCTTAATCAGATAACACAGAAGGGCGAAATTTTACCATAATTTAACACGAGTGGAGCCAGACTGGCCAAATTGAATACATCTGAAGGGACTGAGATAGTAAAGACCTAAAGAGAGTGTTTACCGTTTAAATGTCTGAATAAGTTAAGTTTCTTGCCGGCTCTTCTCGAAGATCCTACTTATTCCGAACCGGTGGTAGAGTCACAAAAAATATGATAATAATAACAATTGACGATTCAAAAGTATCTGTAACAGGTTTATTTGAATAAAGATTTTTTTCTTTCTTTCTTTCTTTCTTCTTCAATATAAATTGCTTTTGTGTATTTCTATTTGATAGTCAAGTAAATCATACAGTGGCAAATGAAGTTAATACAGGCCAGCGTTAGGCGACTTGAGTAAAAGCGAAAGACAAATTAGTTTTATTTATTGGTACATAATACTTAATTAATGTGAAACATGGCTTATCAACCTCACCTGCTTGTATTGTATTCGTACTCGTACGCGCATCCTGCCAAACAACGAACGAGGCTCTGACTACTCGCAAACATGCAGTGGACAAGGTTTTCCTCTAAAAGTTTTAAAAAACCCTCAACGGCAAAATATCCGTCCCATCCTTTGTACCATTAGAATTATCTTAGGGCGTTATTGGCACTCGATATAAAAGCCAAACCTTATGATAATTCACAGAATACAGAAAAAGACAGCAGCAAAGACCCGCCGATAGGTATTTAAATCAGTTATAGAATTTAGTTTCATTGATTGTAATCCGAAAAGGGACTTTGATTAAAAGAGGCAACTGGCCTTTACCGGAATGGGTAGGTTTTGGAAATTGATTATGAAAAGCTTTATTTAGAATCGTACATTTATCAATAAAATATTCGACAAGGGTCAACGTTTGAATTTTAGTAGAATCTATTACTAGCAGGTGAGTTTTGCTTGGGTTCCAATAGCTGTTTGCTGGGATAAAGAACATTTTAATCTGTACGCTACGATGGATCTTCTTCCCCTCGTGGACATAGACTTACTATTTTACGATAGTATCGTTTTTAGCTGTAACCTTCATGTTTGATATAAATGGATCTATATAATTATGGTTAGGTGTACTGAGAATGTACTGTTACACCTCTTCTCTTCTGCTGAATAATTTGTTCCTAAGCCACCTCTCACATGATCTAAGATAAGGGGTGGTAACCAATATGTTCTTATCTTTCACTCAGTTATTCTAATTGTAACTACACGCCACACTTCAAAAATCATACATACGAACGCGAGCGTTCCATCCTTACGTGGTCGACATCTCACGTATTCGCACAGCTCGCTATGGTGCCTAGTTCTTAATGCACACCGCAAAGGAAATAGGAATGGAATTCGTTGCCTCCTTGTGTGTTCCCCGATCGTTACAATCTGGCCGTCTTCAAGGCAAAAGTGAATAGGCTGTTTTTAGATGGGCATTGTTTTGTTATTTCATTTGATACAGTAATCTATCAGTGGCAAATGAAGTTATACAGCCAGCGTAGGCGACTTGCGTTAAAAAAAAAAGAAAGCGAAGACAATTTAGTTTTATATTTATTGGTACATAATTTTTTATTTATGTGAACATTTTCACTCACCTGCTCTGTATTGTATTCGTACTCGTAGCGCATCTCAAACAAGAACGGGCTCTGCTTCGCAAACATGCAGTGACAAGGTTTTCCTCTAAAGTTTTAAAAACCCTCAACGGCAAATATCCGCCATCCTTTTACCATAGAATTATTTAGGGCGTTATTGGCACTCGAATAAAAGCAAACTTATGATATTCACAGAATCCAGTAAGACAGCAGCAAAGACCGCCGATAGTATTTAAATCAGTTATAGAATTAGTTTCAATGATTGTAATCCGAAAAGGACTTTGATTAAAAAGAGGCAACGCCTTTACCGGATGGTAGGTTTGGAAATTGGTTTGAAAGCTTATTTATAAATATTCGACGGGTCAAGTTTGAGTTTTAGTAGAATCTATTACTACAGGTGTTTTGCTTGGGTTCCAATAGCGGTTGCTGGGATAAAGACATTTAATCTTACGCTGACGATGATCTCTTCCCGTGGACATAGCTCTATTTTACGATAGTAATCGTTTGCTGTAACCTCATTTTGATATAAATGGATCTATATAATTGGTAGGTGTATGAGAAGTACTGTACTCTTCTCTTCTGCTGTGAATTTGTTCCTGAAGCCCACCTCTACATGATAAGATAAGGTTGGTAACCAATATGTTCTTGTTCTTCACTGAAGTTATCTTATTGTAACTACACGCCAACTTCAAAAATCAACAGACGACCGCGGCGTTCATCCTTACGTGGTCGACATCCACGTATCTGCACAGCCGCTAGGTGCTCGTTCTTAAATGCACACGCAAGGAAATAGGACTGGGAATTCGTTGCCTCTTGTGTGTTCCCGATGTTACAATCTGGCCATCGCAAGCAAGAGTGATGCGTTTGTTCCATCCTAGGCCACATCATCACTTACCATCAGGAGAGAGGCGGTCAGATGTCCGTCCGGATTCCACTATCAGATTAATATTGAAACAATTTTCATAATAATAGTGCAAAAGAGAAAACTGCATTAATGTAAACAAACCAAAATAGATTTATAACGTATTCTCGCTGCTACGAGCATACTTTTCTAACCAAGGACCTTTAGTTTTTGGTTGTTGTATCGGTGTTATTATTTTGTAACACGAGAGTGAAAAAATAATAACTTAAACACACAACTAAAAATTGTTTATTAATATTTAGCGTGAACATATTATTAAAGATACTTAAAGGCGTCTACGCTGTTAGTTTTGCATGATATCGATGTCAACAAGCAAAGGTACTTAACATGGGACAATACCATAAATAATTTTAAAAGCGGATGTTTTAGTTACGATAATATAGTATTAACGTGTTATTAAAGCATCAGCTAGTTGAAGTTTAGGTTGATAAAATGTATGGATATGAAAGCCAAACTTTTAATATAAAATGCAAAGTACTTGTTATAAGAACTTGTGACAAACATGAAATACGACAACAAACAAATGTAATAAATGTCAACCCACATAAGCCGTTGAACTATCGTTTCCATTTTCGAATACAACGAATATATCACAGCGTCTGTAACGCCAGGTTATCTCATACTCAAAATGTCCACAACAATAGTGTCCAGTTCGAGCCCGAACAATGTACCGTTGTCTTTCATTCACACAACAAACACGAACGCGACTTGTGTGTGAGTTGGGTTCGAGTTCGCATGCGCGCAGCATCTGTGCTCTCCCCCCGGTGTACTACGCAGCCAATTACAAACTAAACGCTTCAGTTTTAGGGTTCATTTTGGAATGGAAATTAAGTGTTGGGAATTTCAACGCGAGACGGCACGGCAATAAGCTTCCAGGACTCGTGATTTTTTAGATGTCTCCGGATCGCGTCGACGTCGGGACGTATCTGACGGCCGTGTATCTCTTCCGACTCAGTTTCGCTCGTGCTACGAACAAATGAAGGATTAAGTATAGTTGTTGTAGTAAAAATATATGGATTGAGTGGTTGTTCTGTGGGGTGGTGATCGTCTGTATTGTGAAAACAAAGTTTGGAGCGCTCGGATTTAATTGTTCAATGTAAGTCGAAGTTTGTTTACTTTTTAAGTTACTTTTAGAATTTTAATCAAAAGGCAACTGTGTTTCTTGAATTAATCTCGCTGTTTGTTTTAGTCACTATTAAAGTTTCTAAACCAAGCTATTATAGTTCTATTAATTCAGTAAGCTATTTTTGTATTATAGTCTTTGTTATTAGTAATTTTAGCATGTATTATTATCTATATTTTTATAGTTTATTAGTTTTAATGCTAAGATTATAACATAATGACATACTTAGCAAAGTTAAATTCAAAATGCATCTTGAAATTAACAAATTTCAGTAATCAAATTGATATCACTGTCTTCATAAAAGAACAAGATGCAAAATTGTATAAGAGCCTTAGGAATACAACGAGTATACTAAGGTATTAAGGTTATCAGAAAAATTCTATAGGAAAAAAATACCTTAAAATTATATTTGAATATACAATTAATTTTAATAAGAAGTTTAATATAGATTATATTCATAAAAAAAAAATCTTTCATTCACTCATTTATACGCCGTAACTGACCGAGCATGGAGGAGGTTCCATTGAGTACTCAGATTAGATAATAAGTCGAAAATTTAGGTAGGTACTAAGTTAATTTACATTTTCTTCTAAAAACCGACTAAAATCCTCAATGTGCTATTTTGCACTTAAGTTCTATATATATTTTAAATTTAAATATTTTTAAAGTCCTTTATTTTAATTAAATTATGATTAATTAAAATAAAGGAATTAAAAAGTGATGTTTCATAGTATGAATAGTTATTCAATGCAAGAAAAATAAGTTATGCAAAGGGAGTTTAAATAAATGATATTAACACAATTCTTTTCGTAATTAGCATCTTCCATGTTTTTTCAATAAGGTTTACCAAGGGTGCTCTATGAGTAAGAACTTGTACAAAGCGCTGCTAGGTTTCACTTTAAGGACTTTCAAGAAAATTTTCACGACCCATTTGGTTTAATGATTGAGACGTCGACTCCTAAACCAACGGTTCCGGTTTTGATCCTCGGGTAGTTCAAACATTTATATGCATGATCATAAATTCATACAACGGCTTTGAGACAAACATTCCCCAAAGAACAGATAGCAACGCTTTCTCATTATGCATATCCTTTTATAGGATTCATCATCATTAGCCTGTAACGGTCCTTTGCACGGCACAGGCTTTCCCGACCTCCGGTGAAGTGAGGATTTGAGTGTTTCAAACTCTTCACCATCACCAACAGTTCCATAGTGGGCAGTAATCTGAGTAACCCTGTGTTGAATATACACTAAGTAGTAGATTTGATACTGAGTCGTCTTGGTAGGTACCACGCAATGCCAGACAGATATCGTTCCGTGAAATAGTAGAACTATGTATGCACTTCTGTGTTTCGGGATGAGGGCACTGTAGCTAGTGGAATTACTGGGTATAAGAAACCTAACATCTATTGACTCGGGTGACAGGCGCAGTGCTGCATTGATGGAGAAAAATAACAGTCTATCAGTTATTTGTCTCTTTAAATGCCGCTTTGTCTTGGCCAGGCGTATCACTTACTATCAGGTGAGCGCCTTGACCGTCCAGATAGTTTGTAACATAAAAAAGAACTTACCCAGCCATAGCTATCATATGTGTAGCCATATATAACAGTATAGGATATGTATGAGATATAACAGCATCTGTGAAGTATAATTACAGGATAGGCTTACGATATGTGAGGATCGGTAGCTCATTGGTGTGGACTGTTGCCTTTCAATCTGGATGGCGCTGGCTTAAAGCCCGCCACGAACTTAAGTATTTTTGAAATTATGTGTTCGTTTATCCGACGCTCTTACGGTGATAGAAACCTGCGCACGCCTACGGAGAGATTTAATAATAAATATATATATATAAACTGTTTATTTAAATTTATTTTTTGCGTAAAAGAGTAACAATCACTTCAAATGTTCTTTGACCCTTCGCATTCTATTAAATTACGGAGGATATTCCGTATTACAACATATAATTGAGTAATAAGTAACTCTCTTAAGTTTAATCGATGTACACTCATGAATTCAACTAGTTTCAGACATTGATTTCAACGTTTAGCTGTAAATTAGTCTCTGGATAAAATTTGAATTGGTAAATGAGATCAAACTATAGGAAAAATAATTATAACGTAGACATAATAATTTTTTGCGTATCTGTTTTTTCGTGTTGTTTTTGTGGTCAAAATAAATGTTTTTTCTTACTTTCATATTAATTGTTAATACGAGTATCACATTAATTATATCAGGGATATAGTTAGTAATGGATGCATTATTTGGTATGATACCTTGATATATGGATCGGATATAAATAGGATGCGTTTTGCTACGTATCTAAAATGTACTCGTGTTCTATTTTGGAAAATCCTGAATTGAATATAGTAAGTGTAGACGTAAATTATTGATTGTATATATTAAATGTAGATTTAAATTTTAAATGCCAATAATTGATTTCGTCAAAATATTTCTATAAATACATAATCATAATGTGGAATTATTCTATTAGAATTATCACAATAAAATATTGGAAAGCCATTAATTATTCTGACTTTTACACACCGTTCTGATCCACTGCGAAAATCCTTAATAATTAAGTAAGTTTTAATAATTATTTTTTTAATAAATAAATCAATATTTATTTAACCTTACTTAATCGTGAACCAATGCCTAGTAGTCAACTCTTCGGTTAATCACCACCAAGCAGGTCAAAGTTCCGTGTAGTTGTGGGTCGGCCTACGCTACATTTTCGGACCCATGGACACAACTCGAAAACTTCTCTTTACCGTCGCAATCCCGGTTTTACTTGCTGCTAGCCTACTGTCAATTTAAACTTGCTAACTGAGAATGTCGAGCATGTTGTCGATTTGTGGAATTAATTTGTCTCGTTAGTTATATTCATGCCGATATTTTTGATAAAATCCTCCATAGCACGGTTTACTGCCGGATAAAGAAAACGTTTATATATAAATTAAACTTAGAGGCTTTCTTCTTGAACAATAAGGTTAAATCAACAGTGTAAATACGTTTGAACTTCACCCTTTTAATTATAAGATTCTTTTAAACTCATTTTCCTTTCGAGTTTGTTCTTTGCCGATTTTGTTTGAAGAGTTTTCAAATACACAAAGAAATTATGTACATAGTATTTTTGAGTTACACTATGAAATCACTGCCGTTATAAATATGGGTGTATCAACATCGGATGTCGACATAAAAGAAGTAATAAATGCTAATCGATACTTCAAAGGCTCGATCTCATTCTATGTTATTATTTTTTGTCGGATATAAAATTATGTTTGTTAGTTGCATCAGTTTTTACTATCGTATAATTCGAAATAAAATGTTTTTATTATTTGATAATATTTTCTACGTCACATTGAAATAAGATTTGGTGTAATAGTTGAGGTGAATGCAGTGTCTAATGGTCACCCATAGAACACCAAATAATTCCAGGTTAATGCGCAGTATGATTGCATCCATAAATATACCTCTTTGTTAAGTTCTGGGATTCTAAAGTAAGTAGGAGAGAATCAAAATAATAAACATATTTTTTGCACATTACTTAGTTGTTATTAATATCATGCCATTTAGTCCTTATCTGATTTAAGTAAGGATTAATACCTTGGTTACTAAACAATTGTTATACGAGTAGATATATTTTAAATATGGTGAGCTACAAATAAAAGACCCAATCACAGAAACTATAGGACTTTGTAGAGTAGTGGAGAAATTGTCTTCTACCATTTTAGTATGTATATAAGAGTCAGTTATTAATAGTGAAGCTTGGTATTTCATCAAATATTATTAAGGGAAAAATTCTTTGCGGCGTAATTTGATTACGTCTTACAAACGTACACAGGCACAATCACATAAATAACTTTGCGACGATTCAACTGACGGAATATATCAGAACATGAAAACCCCGTAAATATTTTGTTCAATTCGTTATTTAAATTTTATTATATTCTCTTTTACATTCCAATTCGTTCAAATTCTTAATTTATTTCCAAAAAGGAGTTAAAATGTTTTCCATTTTCGTATTTTAGTTGAAAGTACATATTAATGAAATATTTTTTCGATTTCTAGAATTGCGACTCGGTCTGTTGTTTGTATTTAAGTTTCGTTTATGCTTTGATCTGTAACTAAACTTTATAAATGTTTTGTAAGTTAATAAGGTCATCAAATAAAATGGAAATTATTTTTTATGATCGCGCTCATCAGTACTCGCCCAGAATAATACATGTATGTATTTAAAGAAATAAATACTTACAAAAAATACAATCAACTAAAAACGTAATAATTAATAAGTACACCATACTAGCGGAGATGCTGCGGCATTTGATCCTTAATCTCCTGCTCCTTGAGTTATGAATAGTCTATCAGCATTGAAAAAATGAATATCCATAGAAATTCGCCAAGCCATATAAGCAAACCTAGAAACGCATTATTGCTCGTCTGTGAAATCTGGGATACAACGAATAATGAATTGTTAGACATCTCCTAGAGATCTCTCAACAGACAAGGTGATTAACAAACATTTTGTAACCACGATTGGCCCGATTTCTTATTAATCTGTCAACCAACATTATTAGTAGAAGTTGACTTCCAAAAGGTTCAAAATGTATGCCGGTTATTTCTGCATATCTGCGCCTTTTTTGAGACTACACTGACAAAGCTGCGTTGTCAACTGTCACGCTATCATTACATTACAAATTCGGGTACTTGATTAACCTGCAGCGTCATCAGTTATGAAATTTCAGGCAGATGAGATGGGATAGATGTATTGAAACTCGTTGCATTAATTGGACACCATATTGCAAGGAACAAAAGTGACGCCCTTAGTTGTTTTCGGACTACTCGGCGTAAGAAGTAAACAATTCACTACACTGGGAATGATACCGTACAGCTTGACTCTTGCTGGCGCGAATCCTGTACATTTACCAATGGAGGCACGAAAATCAGTAATGCATTTAAAACGAGTACATATGCTAATGCACATAAAGAACATAATTAACTGAAGCAATCTATGTTCACTCTATTGCAACAGCCATGGAAACTGTGTAACCCTGAAGTGACACTCGAGTTATTTTCGTTAGAATTAAATATGTGTAGAATGGACTGTTTTAATATGTACCGTTCCCTAACCACAGGCCAAACCACTGAAGCGCTTTTTAAGCATCATAACTCATATTTTTAGTTTAGTATTTAAATCGTTTTTTATTATATTTTTGTATATTTCTTGACGTTCATAAGTGTTTTTTGTAAGCCTAATTTGAAATAAATGTTTTTGACTTTGACTTTGACCTAAGAGGGGCACGAGCCTACCCGTAACGGGTGTATAGGCCTCAGTCACGCAGGCCCAGTGTTGATTGGCCGACTTCTCGCACAATCATTGAATTCTTCGTAAGCGTCCGCATGTTTCCTCACGAAGTTTTCCTTCCCCGTAAGAGCGTCGGATAGTTCCGGATCGAAAGGTTACAGTTCCTCATTGGTGTGAACTGTATACCCCAATTAAATATTAAAAGCTATCAAAAAAATATTTACATTTCCAAATATACAATATTCATATAATATTATATTTTATGCTAAGTTCTTATAAATGAAAATGGTGTTGATATTCTTTCGAGTTAACGAAATTACTTTTGAGGCTCTCAGTATCAGAACTAAGGCAAAGCTTTAAAGTTTTAAATTGTGGTTATTAAGAACAGACGGATCTCTTAATAAACAACATTATTGAAAGTTTACAAGAGTTCTTGTGGTTTCAGTGAGTTGAATTAAAAAATATAATTTCCGCTAAAAGCAGAATGGCAAGTGTCGTATCGTGGTCGATACATACTCCCGTAACCGAGAATTACCGGCAAATTTGTGCTATCTCTACCTGGATATGAAAATTACTTTTTAATTGGTTTAACACGTGCAGTATGAAAAAGTCCAACAAATTTCTATTTGACTTTGTTGGTCCGATCGCCTTTTAAATGATTATCTACAAAATAATCAAATTAGTTTTATATTGAAAATACTTTGACATTTCATTTGATATTATTTTTGTTTGAACAAATTCGTAATAATATAAGGAGATGCGTACATTGAACAATTTTACAGGTCCCCAGAGTCCAATTTCCAGAGGAAGTATAAGTAAATGGAGCTGATATTGTATGAACTATATTCCACACAAATCTCCAACTAAGAATTATGTACTAATTACATTTCTGAGTACGTTCCAACTACGGTTATCAGTGATACCTACTATGAATATTTGTTAATTTATTCTTGTGAAGGCAAACGAGCAGGGACTTGGTCTGGTGGTAAGTGATACCGCCATCAATAAACACTCGTTATCCTGTAGAGGCTACGAGCGGTTTTTTATGTCATAAGTAAACCGGTCAGTCAGAGTGCTCACCTGGTGGTAAGTGATACGCCTGACCATGACAGATGCAGTGTTGAAGGAAATCAATAACAATAGTTAGTCATTATCTGCTGTCAACACTGCCCTGACGGCACCCGAGACGACAGATGTTAGGTATCTTATACCCAGTAATTTTACCAGCTAGAGTGCCCTTATCCCAAAACACAGAAAAGTTCTATTTTACGGAACGATATCTGGCACAGCGGTGGTGCCTACCTAGCCGACTCAGTACAGAGACTTACACCTGGTGTTGCTAATCATAAAAATAAGATGGGAAAAGGAAGAGGATCTTTAGGTCTCCTGGTACCTCACTCACTCAACGAAAAACAACGCGAGTGATGATTCTCACTGATTTTCTGTGGACTGTGGTATCATCTCGGTCGAGTCAGCCCATTCGTGCTGAAGCATTTAAACTCGAGACGTTTTCGGGTTGCTAAAGATGCATTTGATAGACCGCAAAACCATTGTAACACAAACAAAAGAAGCCATCAAAGATAACGGAATTTCGGTAAACGACGCCACAGATAAAGAAACAATAAGTTTTTCGTCGGAACAATGTGGGCAGGAAATGAAAATACGACACATTCTGAAAACACAACAACGAAGCCTCGATACACAAATGACAATACGCCGGCTGGCACTATCCACTTCGACTCTGGCAAACAGCCAACGCCGAACGTCACGACTGCTCAAATTAACGTAACGGACCAATGGAAAAATCACATCAAAGAAACGCTTTGCTAACCAAAAGGAACATTCGTTATCCAATTAAGGCAGATCTATGTTGCTGATGTTAGTTTTGTAAAACGTGCAGTGGTTACAAATCTAATTAGTTACTATACTATAAGCGGTAACCTTTTTTGTATCAAAATGTCACGATCATCATTAATAGTTTTTATACGAACAACTGTTTCGTATAAAAATGAATTTTGTACACAATTAAGCGTTTTGTGTCATCGTTTATTAAATGAAATAACCGAAAATAACGATATTTTGACATCAAAATATTACTCCAATAACAAAGATAACAAACTAAAAGTAATTTCATAAAATTAATAGGAATCTTAAAACTTACAAAGCTCGCTGGAACAGCAAATTAAAGACGGTTGGTCAAATATGATAATATAGAAGTGATCAGATGACTGGGATAAACAATTGACTTTATCATCGTGGGATGTCACCCCACTCTAGCAAAGATGGACCGACGATTCTTTATACGTAAGTCACTGGCGGTGATTGCATGAGAGTTGCTAAGAATCGAGATATCTGTCACACCACACAATCGTCTAACGTGTATGTGTACTACTACTGTTGGCCGAAGACTCTAAGGCTTATTTCGTATTTGCACGGAAGATTAAAGATTTTTAAACAAACAAATTCAATGAGTGGAGCCGTGAATTTTATGGTTTTGCAATGCCTTACCAATACAACCGCTCAAACCCTAAGTTTTATATTAGAACCAATCAAGATTTCAGATACGCAGGAACGTTTTCATAAACCGGCTTTTTAGGCTCATTTTGTTCTTTACCTTCGTCTCTCTTACAAGAAAATTTAATTAATTTGCTACAGCTATAAGAACATAATTTGTTTTAAGGTACCCCCTTTTGACTGTGGCACGGAAAAATTAACTGAAACATAATGAGTAAAATGCTTTTGCGTCTAATTTTAAAATGAGAGGTTACACAATACAAATCCCTCCCGGGGCACACTTTAGAGGCAATTTGAGTAAAATGAACAAGTAATTCAATACTTTAACGACATAATCCCGTGTATAACTGGGATTTTATGGGTTGGCCAACATATTTTAATGCACTGCTTAACCTTTCTCTGAGGGATCACCATTGTGTCTGTTATAAAACGTTTTAAATGATTAAAAGGATGAATAACGGGGTCACAATTTATTTAGGATGTTATTTTAATTAACTGGGTATATGTTCTTTTGTGGGTTCCGTTGTGCCTAGACTGTTAAGTTACTGTCACAATGAACGTTATGGGATGGGTGTTCAAAAAATATTTATTTCGACTCCTTGTATGCTTTGGAAGGCAGGATGATGTAATGTTAATAACACTCACTAAACATGAAAATTCTTCAAAAGCCATAATGATGGTAGGCCTATGATATAAGGGAACGTTTAGTATAAGCTGGTTGATTTTAAAGCAAGTAATTACCTTTTTTACGAAATAACTTTTCACTTTTAGCCGCGGTTAGCTTTTACAGTTTCACTTGACATTTGAATAGCGCAGGTGGCTCTCACCTAAAATTTGTTTCATTAAAGATGTTGAAACGAGTGGGTATGTCAAACACTTCTGAATAAATATAAAATCTACAGATTTTTTTAACAACATATATAAGCAACACAGAAAAGGGTGTTTGCTGTAAAACTACGTAAGCCCTTTGAGTGAAAACTGAATCTAATGCCAAGCATACCATATATATCATAAGCATATATCAGCATACACTTACTGGTATTGTGCTACTTGTTATTGATTTTTTATATATAGCATACGAAATCACTAATGCTACAATTCGAACTTCTATATAATTATAGCTATATATGCTGTGCTTTTTTGTGACTAACTGTCATTTTGTAATAACTTAAATAACAAAGATGTAAGGATTGGTTTTTCCATCAAGTAACAATAATATAACTTATTCTTAATAGATTTTACTTTGTATATATCAAGTGTATAGTTGAGAATATCTTCAAACGGTCAACGCCTTCTACTTCTTAACATAAGGTTAAGACTATGTTATGTGCAAGTAGGTACATATAAACCCGAATTCCTTTAAACCCAAAACAGTGTAAACATTTTGGTATATTTACCTATTTGTTTGTTTATTCAAAATCAGCCTTCGACCGTTTCATTGCGAAATGATACGTTTCGTTTGGGAAAAGGGAAAATCCAATTTTCCGGATACGTTCCTCCCTCTTTCGTTCATTACCGGGTGCACTTCAAGGTAATTTTACCCTGATATTGGGGTATGGAGCAGGTTACATGGCTCCGAATTAGGAGATTGATACTTGGGATCAACATTAGACGTGATCTGTACAACAAAAGAACTGATTAAATGTGAAGAAATAAGAAAACCTTTACAAAATGTGAAAATGTAGATAGCTAACTTCTATATTTAGAGCATTTTTGAAATATTTATACACTTAAGTAAGAGAATTCCCGTGAAACCAATCTACTTAGTTTTAATATAAAACGGTGTATTTTTAGGTAAGCAGCTTTACTTTTTTTTAAGCACATCTTCTTACCTCAAACAAAGACGTATTTCATTGTAACATTGGTATATTATTACATTGTTTGTGTACTGGCCCTAAAGCAGCAAATTCGTAACGTTTTCGCGGCGTAAGTAATTCCGTATCGCAATTTCTCTTCTAAGGAAACATACTCGTGGTTGTTATTGTTTTTAGGGGCAAAAGTTAGATGATCCTTTATTGATGTTTATTTCGTTTGTAAAAGCATTTTTATGCTATAATAAGAACAAAGTTAACAACATATCGGAGGTATATATACTTTCGACATATTAATACGTTGGAGGATTTGAACGGACTGAATTGAAACCATATAATGTATTTATTTTTTGAAAAGAAGATCATGCACTCCCGTTGATTAGAATACGAACAATGTAAGCTTAATTACACGTCACATAAGTACATTTTTATACAAATTTTATCCTCTATGCATAAGAAGCAGTTTTGGTAGAAAATATTAACATTCAATTCCAATTACTTTTTGTAAACACTGGCCTGCGCTCGTTACGAGCAACGATATTTCATTGGATTTGTCATACTAAATTCTATGTTCAATTAAATAGGTTATAAATAGCTTTATAAATAATTAAATATAATTATACTATTTTATGAACAATAACAAAACTTTTGAAAATTGTTAATACCAAGTTTCTTGCTGGATTCTTTTCAGTAGACAACATAGTCTAAACCAGTAGTACTATAATAATATTACAAAAGTCCAATAAGACATTCATAAGTGTTTAATGGATGTTAATTGAAAAATATGAATTCATTTCACTTAAAATTAGCTTCACTTTATACTATTGTTTCGTTTTGTCCTGTGTCGCCAATAATGACTGTAAAATTCATGTACAGTTCATTGTAGCTTTATTTATATTGTTATTTTGATATAATTGAATTCGCGGTCGTCACACTAATGGGCTTTCAAAATTATATTCCGCATAAACAACGAAGCGAAACATTTCATATGGCCAGAGCTTTCGGGGATAGTGTTTGACCCGTGTCAGAAGTTTTTCAATTATGTTAGGAGATAACGTATATGTGCCAGCAAACATATTTATTACGAACTTCGAGCGCGGCCAAAGTTTGGAGGGAGTCTTGATGAGCGTAACATTATCCCAACGAGTGAAACACCACGAATAAGCCGCATATTTGTTAAGATTGAATATTTATTTTTAAAGTTTGTTTCTTTACATGGTTAATTTTGTAGTAATTATTTTTTCGAGTATACTATGTGCTGAAGCCTAATGAGCACTCCATTGCTAGTATTAATTAAAGAATCAATGTTTCCTTATCAATATATTGTCTATTACTCCATTTTCAATATATTTATGAACTCGTAATGTTTAAGAAACATTGAATTAGATATCATATTATAATTGCATTGTCTTGAGAACAAAATCAAGACATTTTTATTTCTTAACTATTACTCTATTTCCATCATTATTTTAAGTCTACTGAAAATATTTACAAGAGACAATTCTGCGAGCAAATGACTTTTATTTCACGGGACGATATCTGGTACGGCAGTGGCACCTACCTAGATGACTCTGTACCGAGACTAGCACCTAGTAAAAAACGTATATTGTAAATACATAAATACCTATTGTAAATAAAAACAACCCAAACTAATATAAACCGGCATGATCATGCAACTGCTTGTACTCAGTGTAATCGAACCCTTGGTGTTGAACCCGACTTACTTAGTTACGTTAGGTAATAGGTTATTAACTGTCAAACTTTACCTTACTACTAAAACGTAGTGTTATATACTTTTTTTAAGGGTTAACTTCATTAATTTACGACATTCAAGTGAATAAGACCAAGAATGCGTCCGCGTTCATATATCACTAAATACTCTTGCAATAGGTTTAGGTCCATACAGTATCAAGTTACGCAATGGAATCCCAATCTTAAGGAGCTGGATGAACACGGGTTGACAGGCCCCGAAATGTCAAGAGCCTTGTTCCACTGACACCAGTATTTGTTAGCATCGTCCCAAATGTTTTGATCCTCTTCAAAGTTTGAGACTTTCAAGGAGTTTAATTTAGGGAAATAAAATCCATTAAGCAACAAGCGGACTCCAAATGAACACACGTTTTTGCATGAGATTGTTTTCATGCATAGTGTGTGTATGAACTCCTAACAAAAGGAAAACTAGTCAAAAGTTGCAATTTAAAAAACATTAAATTAAAATCGCTATAAGGCAAATCACTTTTTTAATATTATTTTTTTAGAATGTTTCTGTTCAAATAAAGTCGCTTTTAATTCTATATAATGATAAAGCTCATTTTTCCAAACTAATTCACACTTATTTTGAACTCTTTGGCTTTTATGGTTCTTTCTGCTTATATTATATCAGTCAGTTCAGCGTGCCTCCTGGCATAGTCCTTCTCCAGCTCTGTTTATTGTGCTCTATCGTCTTCGATTCTAGTCCAATATAGTTCCAGGGTTAAGCGGACATCGCCACTCCATCCTGGTCTTGGACTCTTTTTTAGGTCCTTTTTTCTGATGGTCCCTGTTCGATATTATGAGGTTACTTGCTTACTCCATTTATTTATTTTGCAACGTAGCATATGTCCAGCTGCTATCAAGTTTTAATAAGAAAATTGAAAAAAAAAATTTATGAATTTTGGGGTTCCCCATACATTAAACTGAAACTCAAAATTGTTTTTTCATCGTACCCCCCCGTGTGGGGTATCAATGTGTAGATCTTAAAAAATGGTATTGAGGTTTCTAATACCATTTTTTTTATAAGTTAAATAGTTTGTGTTTAGTAGGTGGCGTTTTAGTAGGTGCCTAAGTAAATAAAAATAATTTTATTTTATGTTAGTTGCTGCTGCGGAACCCTCCATGTGCGGGTCCGATCGCGCTTGGCCAATTTTTATTCTTCTTTTTTATTTCTATATTTGGGATTCTATTGCTAAAATAGATGTCCCACATACTTCCTTCCATTGCTCTTTCTGTTGAAGCAAGTTTTTCTCTAGTTTGTCTGTTAAAATTAACAGCTGTGTGAGATGGACATCTATATGTCACAGTCGTATGACATACAGGGGAAAATAATAAAAATAGAAGGTCTTTCTCCTAATATATGGTAAAGTTCGGCTGGTTGATGATGAGGGCTTAAAAATTTTATAATTACCATCGATATTATTAAATTTTGACCCAATCATCTCGATTAAATAGGTACATACAAAAATGCAACACTGGTCCTAAAAGTACTTACAAGTGATTATTTCATTCCATAAAATCATGAATAAAAGTCCAGCATGGGTTAGCATAACACAAACATTTTAATTAAATAATGTTGAAAACAGTCTCGTATTATTGTATAAGCATAAGTATGTATAAGCCTAAATAAATCCTGTTCAATGGAAAAGCCTTCTCTCCTTACTGTAACAAAAATGAAACACCGATTGAATACCACTTAGCAAACGAGGTTGTCCAAAGTTAAAACCAAACAAAAAGTAAACGCAATAAAACCTTAATGGTGAAAGGGGGCATTGTTTAAAAAGTCGTTTTCTCCGACACTGCTAAAATTCCAGTTGAAATTCTTACCAGGGAAACCAAAGTCCGTTTGTTTTTCAAATCGCATCCTTTAATTTTTATTACGGCCAACAGCAACCGCCTCAAAATTTAATTACCCTAATGAGGTCGTAAATTACCTCCCCGGGATTTCTGGCGATCACTGCGTCCACGGTAGAGTACCGGCGGCCGGAGTTCCCGAGAGAGATCTACAATTTTAAAACCTTAGCTTAATAAAATAATGATGTTCATTCGAGTTCCCTACGTAGGGATGACGCAACTGTTTTAAAAAAATGTGGGCTTTAGGGATAAAAGACTATAAACACGAATTCATTGCTTATTTACTGTTTCTTGAAACAAATAGTTCATACTCTACACTCTTGCACTACTATACAATTGAAAGTAAATTCGGATCGCACAATAGCGGCAAACAACATTACCTTAGAAACGAGTTCACTAGACGATTCTTCGATAAAGTGTAGTCCAACGTACAGATTGACTTCAAAGTTAGCAACCGCAGACTATTTAGTTCTAAATGATTATGATGGCCCATTATTTCCGATATCATAATTAATTGACAAAATAAGTAATAGTAAACGTACGCCGAGCGAACCACTTTGCTCATGTTCAAATCCATACAATGAACTGAGTGACAATGATCTGCGCTGAATGGCGAGATTGTGAGCTTGAGCGCACCACAATCGGCTGCAGTTCGGATGTATCAATACGTGATACATCCGAACTGCAGCCGATGACCCTACTATTGTAGGGTCAGCTCAAGAATATGTTATTGTGAAATTGGAATTGATATTCCATGGCTTCAGGCTCAGTTGAAGGTTATTGTTACAGCAATTATATCGTTAGATCTGAGAGCGATAATGTGGACGGTACCTTGTTACGAGATGAATGACATACGTTATGAATATTAAACTTAATTAGTTAAGGATATTATAGAAGGATTGGGTTGGAACCCAGCATGTGGATCCAATGCAATTTGATAATTTTTAAAGGGTCATCTTTTGGGTAATAATTGAAACCATGGGGTTAGCAAACCATCCGAAGCGTGGTTTGTATTGTTTTTTTTATCCAACCCACGATAGATTCATTCGATACTTAGTTACTAAACATTTTTAACGCTCGATTGTTAACGCTCTTCCCCACAACGTTGCCCAGCACTGAGAATATTTCGAATCCAATAAAAAAAATTATATTTACATTTAAAAATATAATAGAACACTGTATCTTGCCTCTTGGGCATACAAAGAAAATAGATGGTCAAATAGCGCTTTTAACTACACGGACTCTTCTTTCATTTATACTCATATATACATTTTTAATCGTAATGTGAAAAAATAATTGTTAGTATTCAAGTAGTAGAAAACCGTGTCTATCTAAACCCTACGATTAAAAAAGGAGGGAAAGTTTTGACAGAAATGCCTTGCTTAGGCTGACCCAACAGAGCACATTCTCCAAGTTGAAACTTCACAACAAAAGTCCATTATCCATGTGAGACAAGATTTGCAATATTTATCAGTTAGGGTCGGCCGCATTGGACGCTAATTACTTTTCCTAATGGCCGCTTTTTGGCCCGGCATAAATTGAATTCCAACAAGGAAGGTTACATGGGTATACTGTTAAATTATTTATGCTTGGTTTGTGGGATCTATTAAAGGTAATGTTATTGATGAAAAAGTATTTCAAGCGGAGCCTTAGCAAATAAACAAAGCCAAATTTCACGCTTACTCACTGGAAAAGTTTAAGGGCCGAACAACTAATCAAATACTTGTGAACTTCTGTGGGATCAATTATGTTATCAAAATTGACTCCTTGAAACAACAAAACAAAGCAAAGCAGTAAATTAGAGCAGCTCTTAACGGGATATTCGCGGTGTTAAACAATCTGTTTTAATAAGTGGGCAATTAATGTTGCAACAGTATAACTTTGAATTACCTCCTTCATTTTGTAACATTCCAGAAGTGAATCAGGAATTTGGGATCTTGAAGAGGTACTAACCCTTTGAAATCCCGGAATCCAGACACAATAGAGCATTTATTATTTCTGACGACTTTAGGTGTCATTGCCGTTCAAAGGGTAAGTTTTTAAATTTTGGTTTATTTTATTATGTACCAAATTCCTGGTAGGCGAAAATTGGTTTTAGTAAACCAGTGAACAAATAGCAACTTTACAGAAAAATAGGCTGTTTCTAGGCAGGCATGATCCATCCTCGGCCGCATGTGAGATGGCGGTCAAATAACTGTATGAAATCGTTGCAATATCTTTTTGTATACGTCAATATATTTCAGCTTATTATATGTCCTTACCGATGGACACGAGCCCATTCACATATAATGTACAGGCCTAAGTCGTCCATGTGGGCCCAATGCGGATTGGCCGTCAATATTATATGGAACTTTTTAAATTCTATCAACAAGTATTTAAGGATATTTCTAACAATAAATTAGTGCTCCAGTAAAGTAAGTTATATAAATTAAGCTCTGTATTAACTGTAATTAGAACCAGTAATTACTAGATGCAGTTTCAATACATAAATACGTTAAGTCAAAATATCCAATTAATTCACTGTCCACCTCATCAAATGTTTCAGATAAAGCATAACATTATAACAAGATAAGATTAAAGAACGCGCAAACGACAAGTGCAAAAATAAACTCCAAATAAGGGCCTCCAATTTATTTGCACCTTTTATTTACTTCAATTTAGCTAGCTCTATTCAAGAGCCGTCTGGGCGAATCGTTATAGGGGCTTTGATATTGTCAACCTCACGTGCCAAGATCTGATCCCAAGATAAGTTTCGAAGACTAAGACCGGGTGACACATAGCTATACAATTATGAACATACGTTAATGTACAGATATTTGGATAAATTTAAATAAGAACTTTCGAAAAACGAAAAGTAATCAGAAGATATTTGATAAAATTGCCTTGAAATAATTTTGGTTTATGATATCGACTGAATCTGTGACTGGCATATAAGGTACTAAAAGCTGTGACACTTAAAAAGCTAATATAACAATGGTCTCTGTTGGACAATCACGTCAGACGTAAAAGGATAACTAATTTGTTTGAAATAATTGTTGGCGCCGCACAGTAATTCACAAAATTTTCAATAATATTTTGTGGATTCAGAACCGGACCCCTTCAGTTTCCTAAAGAATTACTTTGTAATTCGCTATTGGGCTTTACACCGTGATTTTCCCATAGTTAAACTCGAAAATATTATCCTATGTTTTAAAGGCACATCCTTAATAAGAAATCGATTCATAAGTATAACCTACAATAACTGACTGTGCCTATACTCGTGTTAGGCACTCAGTCATCAGGGACTAAAATGTCCATGCTTACCTAATCGTCACGAAGCGTGCCGAGTGCGTCATAATGTCGTCGTATTTAGACCGGAATATGTCGTATAACAACTCCCTAAGGCCCAGAGTTCTCATTAATCCTTATGTTTACATATAATATTAGGTATTTCTACATTGACATTTATTTTAAGCAGCGTTACTGGCAAATTTTATATTATCTCAGATTTTCTAAATATAAATCATAATGTTAAACAAACAGCGTATCTTTAATATATGAGTATGTGAATCGAAAAGTAAACAAATCAACAACATAATCTTTAAGATATTACGGCTACTCCGGAGTTAATTTAAAAATAAAACTATGCGGAATCGCACACAATATAATTATTTTATTATTATTCAAAGGGGTAACGCTGCCAGTGTCTTCGGAACTTTACCAAAGGGCAGTTCTTTTAATTATTTTATTTTAGTTATAATATTTAATTTTTAAGGTTTTTATCTGTTAGTAATAAATATTTAGTATATATATGTGATGTCAATATTAATACATATTATTAGTTTGTAAATATGTTTGTTAGTGTTATAGGCAACAAACAATAATTCGCGAAAAATTATAATGATGATGATATGATTAAATAATACTGCTAAATAAAAGCATTGAATTTGTCATGTAGGTGAGAATTACTTTACTTTGATCAATTATTTACAATAGTATTATTTGAATTACAATTATAACAACTCCGTAAATAAATAGCGAGATATTTGTACAAGTCATGATTTAAGGGAGGCCTTTATAGAGGTGAATATAAAAGATGTATCGGCCCCCAAAGGGTTTATGGCAATGGATAAAGTTATGCGCTATTATACATTCGTTTGGAATTTTAATGAAGACAAGTGAAGAAAAGGTCATGGAATTGTTACTCCCAGAAGGCTGTGAAGACGTATTAATCTTAAAGGGTTGGATGTTATCATTTCTATAGACTGACGTAACAAGCATACAATTTGGTGCGACCCAACCTTTTGGTTAAGATTACTTGTACCCTCCTGTAAGAGTGAATTAATTTATTTGGAGTTGCGCATTTACTTTCTAAATGATATTTTATTATATATCACAAGATAGTAAATTTTAGATTTATAATCAAAATAACAACTTCTGCAGTGTAGTGTAGATGGATCTAAGGAATTCGAGAATTAAAATTCCCATATCGAAAATAACCTCACTTGCGCAAGCTGTATCCTGCTGTATAGCAAACGAGATTCTGGTTCCAATTTCACTCATTAGCTCAGTTACTACATACATTTCAAGGTATTTAAAGTCATTGGTGGAGCCTTTATCTAGCAATGGCAACATTATAGATGTGCTAGTATCATAGTGTACTCTGCTTTAGGAGAATGAAAGAAAGAAATAAAAACCATTTATAGACCTTTACAAAAAAAAATAGAATAGAAAATAAAACATATTATTATACGCTTATTTTTTAAAAACAAAACTATAAAAATTAAAAAAGGTCAAAGTTTTCTAGACATAAGATAAACAACGCAGATTTTTGCTCCAAGCTTTGAGTTATTGATACTCAAAATATCATTTAAGGTAAATTACCCATTCCAAGGAAGTTGTTTTAATTAAGTAATTTACCACTTTACTATTAATAACATAATTCGTGAAATACCTTATCGAGCCGAAGTAGATATTACCATACGAATC
Source organism: Leucinodes orbonalis (assembly GCA_019425675.1). NCBI lineage: Eukaryota > Metazoa > Arthropoda > Insecta > Lepidoptera > Crambidae > Leucinodes > Leucinodes orbonalis. The sequence goes on along the minus strand of PQWD01014694.1, from coordinate 16,897 downwards.
GAGGTCTTTACATTACAAGACTAAAGCTGTATATAGATCTATATCTTTAATCAATAAAGGTCCTTCACAATCCCTGTCAAAAAGATCATCTTCTATTTTAAGCAATAAAATGTTCGAACTTTCCTGGTCCAAAGATTTTTATTTCGACCTCGTCTGACCTGGTTACGCCGTATCGAGCCCGTGGAAAAGGGTAAAACTAAACTTTTATTGAAACGGTAAACTTACCTAATCGCAAATTTTATACGCACTCCGCTTAAACTTTATGCTGACTACCTTTAAGCAGTTTCAATTTTCATCCATCTTTACTCGACGGTCGATCTGTTTATATTCTTTATGTGAATTGTTAACTCAGGTAGTAAGTTTTTTAGCTTCTGTCATGGTTTTACGTGCATCCTATTTCATCTCACTATAGGGCACATGACTTTCATAGTGTAGGAATCATACACCTTTTGTAGTTTTAATGTAAATAGGAGATAGGATGCCGTATAAATATTATAGAGGATTATATATATTGAGTAGAAGTGGTGAAATATGGGTCTAATCAAGTAGACATTCTACGTTTTTAGACATACTTCGGGAAAGGCTCCGCTACACCGAACTCTTATAAACGTAGCGGAATGGCACCAAGGGAATTTGTTTCAGTGGGTAGGTTTCTTCCTTTTGGAGTTGAGAGCCCCACATAACCTCGCCGCTAAACACAGTACAGCGATAAGTATGTAGCCCTGTGCATTTTCCCCCTAAAAAAAGGGCACAGGACTTTACACGTTTGAACTTTAACCAACATTGCAGATTTTAAAAGGATTAGTGAGCTTACGACTAAAAAATAACCCAATCTTGAAGCCAGGATCAAAGGTTCAACGTGATTGCCAAGAAACGGACGGTGATTACTCAATAAATATTGTAACGTAATATAAGTTAAGAAAGAGCCCAAGAATTCGTTATACCACAGAAATAAATGAGTTTAACATCGCTTAACATAACGTCTATCATATATTGAAACTTATCTGAAAGATTAACAGTAATAAAACACCGTACGCTTTGAACACAATGGGCAAATAGTCCTGCAAACAGCAAACATTATATTTGGCATGACTTCAATATACTAACTATTGTAAAAGTCAATGTAAATTGAATATTTTTTTTATATTCACGTTATTTAATATGATCTCCCATTTTTAGGGGCTTAAACCATTTCAGTAGAACATTCAGATTTTTTTTTAAATATCATTTTAAATCAGTGAAGTTAAAATAGTAAACAACCACTCCAATTGAAAGATAAAAATCTCTTATAGTCTAACATATCAAACAGTTATCCCAAAGCCTTAAAACGCCCTTTTCATTTATAAAAAAACATTCATGATATTTCATCTGACCCAATAGAACTTCAAAGGTTCAAAGTTACCGCTTTCAAAGATACATCAAACGCCTCGAGCTCCAATTTATTGATAACAATATTAGAGTATAAAGTAAATAACTAAAACTCTATTTATGAGTTTGGTTATGCTAACTTACGTAAATAAAAAATACTTGAACAGTGTTTAGCGTAAAACTTTAAATAAAAGTTTATTTATATTGATGATGATGTTGAATAGTATGCATAAAAATAATTATGTATCTAAAATATTATTATATTGGTGACGTATACCTGAAAGTTGTCAGGTGCATAGATGTAACTCAAGCGACTGTTAACTTATTGATATTAAAGCACTATGCATTAGTTTACGTAAAATAAGAGCGTCGGTGGCTCAGTATTGTGGACTGTCGCCTTCCTACCGGGAGGGCTGAGGTTCAAATCCCGACACGTACCAATGTATTTTCGAATTTTCGAAAATATATGTACGTTAGAGCGTCGGTCGCTCTTACGGTGAAGGAAAACATCGTGAGGAAACTTTCATGCACGCCTGCGAAGAGATTCGTCCAATCCGCACTGGGCCCGCGTGGACGACTAAGGCCTAATCACCCTATACGGGTAGGCTCGTGCCCCTCGGTGGGGACGTTTAATGAGCTGATGATGATTACGTAAAATAGTTGGCTAGTTTGCTCATAAGTTGAACACACATACATATTTAAAAAAAGCTCTTCGCTCTTCGGAATGTTCCTTCCGCTCACAACTGCACCGAATATATAAAAGAAAGACATTTAATGAAAATGACACAAATATATTTAAGAGATTTTACGACAAAACGACCACAAACTCTCGGAGACACCATTAAACTTTCACGAAATCATGAATTCATCACAGCAGTTGTCGTCTATAAATATGTTATGGCGCCGCTGTAAACAGATGTCCGTGCCATAAAGAGTTAATTATCTAAGAATACCAACCCTACTCTCTGGCAGGAATAGCTCCCCTGGGAACCGTTCTACTTGTTTCTTTTATTCCAGAAGAACGTGTACTGTTATGATTAATATCAATGTTTCAAATGCTATGTCTGTCTCGTAGCTAAGTGTAATTATTTTATGTTCAAACTGTGCAGATTGCTAGCAAGTTACTATATTTGATACATATGTGGTATTTAAAATCTTGGCGTTCTATATGCGCCATTTTGCTTTATCTTCACCTGTTTAATACTGTTGTATGATATGGTATAGAGCAGAAAACAGAGCCCTAGGGACATATTAATATGTTTTTCAAGGGAGTTTCTTAGTAGTTAAAAGATAATCTACTAGGAAACCCCTTTTTTATAAAATATATTTGACAAATCTACGCCATATACAATGTATTTGTAGAAAAAGTTTGAATTGTAGCAGCTCACGTGGTCTTTATTAATAACTCTCTTATTACATTCCTATGATACATTAAAAGAGATCTAGCTTCTTATCTTGCTTTTATGAGATGTTTCACTATCAAACATTTATTTTGAAGACCAATTCGGTGTATGGTGAGACGTTGATTACTACACTAAGGGTTTGGGGTTCGATCCCTGGGCAGTATAAACTATTGTATGCATGAAAATGTCTGTTTGTATTTGTCTGGGTGTTTTATGTGTATAATATGTATGTATTTGAAAAAAACTGTATATAAAATTGTTGTGTAGTACCCATACTACAGACTTACAATTAACTTGGAGCTCATTGGCGCTGTATTGTCAGTGGATATTTATTGATTGTAAAATTGTTGGACAGCTTGACTTTCATACATAAAAAGACATACTAAATCATACATCTGAAATATTTTCATAAAAAGTTAAAATTTAAAATAACATGTACTTAGAAAATAAAATTAGTGGTATTATAATAAGCGTTGCTAAATTACACGTGAATCAATTATAATAAATTTTGTATACAGATTTTGCATACATTATTTGTTTTTACTTGTTGATGCTATGTAGCTATGATCAACAATTTTAAAATTTTATATTCGAAAACATTTTTAATTGGTGAGATAACATACATACTTTTATTGCTCTTTATTAAGTGTATGTATAATTAAGTATTCTTTGCTTTATTTTAACGTCCCCTGTGAATTTAATTTGTGAGGTTTCTGTGATCTTTGAAACATCAAACTCATGTTCAATGAAATTTGGTTTTCATAAAGGATTGATAAAATTTATTCTGAACTAATGAGTAGCGATAAATTAATTAAGTACAACCAATAATTTACAGAATGGTACTTAAAAATTTTAAGGGTCAGTAATTTTTCATTTTATTACGTTATGTTTAACTAAATAACTTTAGAAAACACTTTTGCTGCACAATACTGTATTTTTCATTTTATATAAAAATGCTATTAAAAGAATTTAATAAAAACTCGTAATAATGCGTCCATAAATAAAGACTGTCACATAAACATTCTAAATTTAAACAGAGAATGAGTATAAAACCTTTAAGCTACCGGAATGCTCTCAATGGAAACATTGCGGTAGACGTTTGTGAACTCTTTCGAAAACATGCGATATTTATAGCATGTATTGTTTACGTAGATCAAAGAACAAAGGGGCATTGGCGGTTTCTTGAACGGTAATACAACTGAGCTGGTGGCACTGACTTATGTCTGAATTAGTTCAAACGACTAATAACATAGACATATTTCCAAAACGAAGGATGTTTAAAATTTTTATGATAGTTGCTTGACTCATGCCGATTCATTACCGGTGCGTTTGGTGTATCTCCTGCAAGCGAAATAGCGTTATATTTTTCAATCACATTTAAATCAAAGTTTTATTCGCAGCCTCAGCAATTGTTCAAGATTAAAGACGATGACTGACATTGAGATTTCTTAGTTTCAGACAAGTCCTAAGTGTGGTTACAGTTTCGTGATCTAGAACCTATTTAAGTTATTATGTCAGTAATTTCCTTCAACTTTTGTATAACACCTACGTATTCGAAAATCACCCTATACGGGTAGGCTCGTGCCCCTCGGTGGGGACGTTTAATGAGCTGATGATGATGATGATTAATTCGAAAAAGATTCTACCACACAAAATCTATATACCGGTATATTATGATTATTAAAAGTTAAAATCTATCAACGTACTGTTATTTAAGGTTCATTTGACGTTGATAAATAGAGGGGGTAAAATTCGGTTTAACCAAGCTTCAACCAAAATAAAATCTCACGTTAACCCTTTGTTTACCCAAAGCCCTTAGTATTTTCCCCTTTACGTTTAAAAACCACTTTTTAGGATGCTTTAAAGCTATTTTTTTTATAAAGCTCTATTGTAGCTGTTAGTTTCATGTTTGCAGTTCAATATTGAAGCGGCATATAAATGTCCATATATAAGAGAAGTACAATTTTGAAGTAAAAGCTTGGTTGGAAAATGTGAATTTCAGTTTAATTATTACTTCGAAGAAATTAAAATTTACTGAGTTTTTTTTGAACATCTGTTCTGAATATTGATCTATCAATCACTAAATTTAAATAATGCTATAATATATTGTATTGATCGCTCATTATTTTCCCTCGATTGAAACTTAAGGACTTATTACACTTAACTAATGTATTTTGGCTTAATTTTAAATTTCAGCTAACGACATGCCCGTCCTTAATTTTTTTCGCCTTTTCACGATCCATCTGGTGTAGGTAAAGGCAAGGATTTTGGGTTTCATCCCAGGGCAGTACAAACATCGTGTGCATGAACATGTGTGTATTTGTCTGGGTGTTCGGTTTGTATAATATATATGTTTTTACAAAAAAAGTATATCAGTATGTTAATCTGTTCTTTAGTATCCATATAACAGACAAATGTTTAGTTTGGGGCTAGATGGTTGTGTGAATGTCTATAATATATGTATTTATTTTTATTTCAAAATTGATCATGAAATTGAATCTTGTGTTTAAATAAAAACTACGTAGATGTTTTATCTAGTAAACTGCTATACCGTGCAATCGTGACAGTTTGCTTAATTATTTCATTAACAATACCTATCATTGGGTTTATAGCTATTCTGTGTTTTTCATATCATAAACACAGCGCACGACCATAAACTACACTATATTTTATAACCTTTCATAATATTCTTATACAAAACGTCATATGCTATTCATGTTTATTGTGGCCATGCCGATAGACAAACGGCGGAAGATATTTTTGTTACTGCTTTCGTAAATTATGAGCATGCAACTGACGAACTAATTTCGTGGGAATGTCAGTACTAAAAAAAGACATTGATACCGTGTTGACAGTCATGACGTTTGACTTCCTATGTAATCATATGGTTTCGATTATTGCTATTTAGAATGAAAAATAGCCGTGAAAGCCTGTTACTAGGTATGACTTACACATAAGTTTTTTCTATTTTGATAATTATTCAATACCGCTATCATAATTTGGCTGGGAGGAAATGAAAACATAAATGAAGTAATAATTAATTGGGATAAATTCCAATTTTTACATTTTATTTCTAATTTAAGCTTCATATTACAAATGTAACTGGCCACATTATTGGCTATAAATAATATATTTTATTGTTTTTGTGCCATCTATTTAAATCTATTTAAAACTAGCTGCTCCGCCAAGCGAGATTTATATTTTTTTAGTCTTTATAACAAGTCTTTGACGAGCACTTTCGCAAAATGAGTATTTAAAATACATGCAACAGTATTGATTGGCTCTAATTGAAAATAAAGTCTGTTAAGAACTTGTTTTGACATTTTGTATTCATAACGACCCTTGTTTTTTTCCTGCGTTATGATTTTAAATGGCGTAAACAAGTAACCAAGTGAATGACGAATTTGGATAATTCATTATATATAGTAAAATCAGAATTGTAGATTATTAAATTTATAAAAAAACTAACAGATACTTTCATTTGTTAGCGTAATATAAATGAACAAGACTGGCCCTAATAAATATTTTTCTTGAAGTTACAGATATTAATAAAAGAAGACTGGGAGGGTTAAGATTTTATAAATTAACTATGTACTTGTGAAAGGAGTGTAAGTTCATCATGTGTATAGTTTTAAATTAATAATCATAATTAATGCTGCTTAAAACTTAAATCTGATACGAAACAATATAGCAAGAACTAAATTAGGTTAGAAATAGCTCAGCCGGTTCTTGTTACTGTTTTATATCGTTTTTAGACTATTTGAGACTTATCATCAACCTCAACAACCTACAACGAACCACTAAATGGCACAGGCCCTTCCGCACAGCATAACTACGACTCGGTACTGGCCGAGTCTCGGGACTGAGTCGTCTAGGTACCTAAGATTTATTGTAATACCTACCTTAATACTAATATGAGGGGCCGGCATCCTGTAACCTCAGCTGTTGCAAAAGTCCATGGGCGGCGGCAATACTTTCCATCAAGTGAACTGCATACTCGTTTGCCTCCTTATGTAATAAAAAAAATACCACTATTCTGGTACTTAGCAAAGAAGGTTACGAGATGTTGTCCCGTGAAATAGAAGTGCTAGGCACTTTTGTATATAAAGCTTCTATAGTTACCAAATTTATGGGCTTTAAGAGACCTAATGACGACGAATCTATATGTCATTAGCGAATAATAACAACTAGTAGTTACCTATCTAGCTTTTATTGGTCTTTTTCAATGCTATTTTGTCATAGTTAGGCATATTACTTACCATCAGGTGAGTGTCTTTAATATACTAATCGTTACTAATCGTTACCGAGACGACTTAACGTGCGCTCGAAAGCACGGTTTTTATTTTTTTTGACAATTAGGTAATTCCTTTAATTAACAATAAACATCCAGCATCCAGAGCTAGCAGTGAAGTGTCAAATTCCCGCAAAGACATTTAACGGACGAAATAGGTAAATAGTGATTCGTGATCGTAACCAAGTCTTCGTGAAATTTATTTTCAACTTTTTCTAAGGGGATGGCTGTTATATAACTAAGTAAATTTTGGAATGTCCATTGGCAGGCTCATGACAAAACAAAGTTTTATTTCCCTGTTTGTGTTATATTAACGAATAATTTATATGAGGATTTATTATTTATTTAGTGGTAAGATTGTTATTAACTTGTTAGCTGGTGATTGGAATTCAAAGGTATAACCTGTATAACGTTATTATTTAAACAAATAGCGAAACTTAATTATAGCAAATACACTCAAAATTGAGCCCCAAACAAGAACCATTTACGTGCAAAACGTATGAAATCGCGTGATTTATAACTCTTTTGTTACCATTATGATCAGCTGTGTCTTATTTATTTGCTCGCTAAGCTGATCAAATGTTACGTGCGTGAGCGCCGGTAAATTGCTCATAGACATTCACTCGCCTGCCCGTTGATCCGCCACCGGCTGAATCTCGGCAACCGCTGTCATTTACGTAAGGCATCCCATTACCCAATGGCACTACTTGCGTCGGCCATTTTATTTTATGTCGTACCACCATCCACATGTTTTTATTCCTCACACCACTTAGGAGCGCACTTCTTTATCCGTAATTACACAAGCTTTTAAATTGGTGATGTTTTGTTTTCCGGCTATCTTTATATATCGGTCCTCGTTAGTCCAGAGTGCACCAGCTGGTACCTTTGTTAAAAATCTTGCCTCTCGAAAAAAAAACAGCATTTTATCAATTGATCTTCAAACATAATTCTAGTGTGGAAATATCTAACAAATGTACAAGTAACCTACCAATAATTGACAGAGATGCATTTTTAGCGTCGGACCATTAAAAAAACTCAATAATGCCTAGAATTAAATAATTATCTTGTTGGTATAAAAAAACTTCTGAAATAATGTAAAAAAATTGGAAATCGAATAAATATCGTAATGATTTTCCTTTGTTTCAGGTATCCTTGTGACGATAAGTGATCGATGCATAAAACAAACAACTTTTATCGCGACACAAATTCAACCATAAAGCTTGAGCCATAACTCCCTGCGAGACTTTTGTTCCGAGCGTGGAAGTGCTGCGTTTGTGATGTTGCGAGTTTCGCACTTAAATAGCGGCCCTGCCGAATATACGGGAAGCTATGAAGACGCGCCGTAAAAACGAGTTATTTACCTTCAGAGACACCAACATGCTCCTGACAGTTTACGCCGCTCTGCTTCTCTGGAGGTTTGACTGTGTCGTCGAGAGCACAAAAGGTAAGTTAGTTTTGAAAAAAAAAGTTAAATGTTGGAATCCGGTTATGCCCTTTTGCTTTACTACCTACGCTTTTAAAATTGTATTATGTAAGAATGAAGTCCAAAGGCTTAAAATAAAAAAACCTTGTTTTCTCAAAATAATGTTCCACCAATACGGTGATTTAAAACAGGGAGTATATAAATAGATTTGTTTACCAAGGTCAATTTAAAATGCATTACCTATTTCCCTGTGCAATGAGGATCTCTCCTAAATTATTGCACTCAAGGCGGCAATTTCCAGAAAACTACAAGATATATATCGACTGCACATGCAATAAATAACTGGCCACGAAACAGGGCATTAATGCGCCGTGTTGCATTAAAACAACGAACAAGACGTAAAAATTTACGAGGCTTATCTCGCCCGACGCGAATTTACTCAAGAAAACCTTATACTGAAAGTTCCGGTGACATTTTTCGTTTCCCTTCACAAGAATCTCCTTCATGTTTTGGGGAATTTTGCTGAGAAACACTTTTAAAACTTCTCTTTGTTCCGCTGAGCAATACGTGTATTGTAGAAGTATTGGTACGTGCTTAGCCTCCTTCATTTTGCACCGTTTTTACCTTTTGGGGATAATAGATTTAATTCAGGTATAATAACTGCTTTGCAAAGATTCTTAAATCAAAAGATGTCAAACAAACTTTTCTTCATTAGGAAACAGTTTCATGTTTAGAGAAACTATCACATAATATTAAAATATTTTGAGTTCGATACTCACCTACTTCCACTTTGACTTTAAGGTTCGTTTGTATTTATCAATCATTATTCAGCAATATTTTATCCACGTACAAATACCTCATTAGTATGGTTGATTTCAATTAGTTGTACTCTAAATGTAGTTATTTATTTGAGGCTTCTATAATAACTTTAAGTCATGGAATAATTATTGATACATCCAAGTTAACGCAAAATGAACCACAACATCATAAAACTCTGTGTATAATCGAATTTCGAAATACAAAGCAGAGCAGTTCATTTGAAAATGTCGGAAACCTTTTGTTTTTTCCAGTATACAAGTACATAGAACTTCTATTGAGCAGCGTGCCTATAATACAATTGGTATTAAATGAGGTTTGCACGAGTATCACAATATAATAATATTGTACACACGCTTTTCAATTGAAGTTCTATGTAGGTATACTCGAAAAAACAGAATGTTTCCGAACAAAAATCTGGGCTAATACGTGTCAGAAAACTGGTCCAATAAAATACGCATTGCTTTCACCTTTTTAAATGGAATTGTTTCACGGATTAAACTAACTTCCGACGTCATGTGTCTGATCCTACGGGACAAATGAAACAGATATTTGCCACCGGCGTGTGTTTACTGACGAAATGTTGTTTCGATTACAATGGAGGATGAAACCCCACAATTTAGCTACTATCGCTGTTTCTTGGAAGGTTTCTGTATGTGATATTGTGATGTTTGTTTGTACTGAATTTGAGTTAAGAAGTCTTTATAAGCAGATAAGATCGCTTGGTAAATGTTTTAAAATGTGTGAGCAGGTGAGGCATAAACTGTGAAGCTATTTGTGCTTGTCTAATAGTCCTTGGGCTTATTAAAATAGGTACTTTAAAGAGATGGTAGCTCACCTTTACCACCCTTTACAAACTTATTTTAAAATTACAAGAAATGTAGAGGGAGGGGGTTTTGGGCTCCTATTAACTCATTAATTTGGCAAAACCAGCGTTGTTTCATGCTGGTATTCTGTAAGTCAGCAATGCCCATCGAAACATGGCTTTTCCACATTCAGTTCCAGTAATATATTTAAAAAACACCTTTGTATAACCTATATTTAAGCTGATCTTTCCACGCATATGGGTGTGGGCTCTTGGCCCGCTTGGAGCCCAACAGGGGCCAAGTTTGAATTAGTGAGTGCTAACAACTACCAACTACCATCCTAAGTAACTAGAGCCAACGGCTGTACGTGCCATCAGAATCTCAGTATTATTCTTCTCAATGGTTTAACTTCAAATTATAGATACGGACGTTTTCTATGCCACTTACAGTATTCGTACATCCGATTGCACTTGTTATAAGCTTAAAAGGTTGTAAATAAAATGCTGTTAAAGAAATGAGATACCAAATGTGTTCCTGTAGAGCAGAGACGAGTAAACTAGACTAACAGCTCTTAAAATACAATGTTTAGAAGCAGCATTCGCAATACAAAATGTGAAAGTATGGAAATTGAGCTCCTAAACAGCAAGAGCTTATTTGAAATTCAATAGTTTCATTCGTCATTTAGTCCAATTAATATTTATCTTTACCTTTGTTAGGTATAAAACATTTTAAAAGTTATATGTAAACAGATAAAAAAAAAAAATCCAGAGAAAAATACAGTTTCTTCCTTATAATACTCATTGATGATCAAGGGGCTTACTGCCATCTCTTAAAAACAGTATAACTCAAATATTACTTTGCCTTTTGTGTACAAAAAAGCGAACTATCATTATAGTAATACTGTTTTAAGAGACGGAGGTAAGCCCCTGATCATCAGTGAGTATTATAAAGAAGAACGGTATTTTTCAGAATCGAAATCAGTCACGCAATGAATATTTTATGTTTGATCCGTCACTTATTATCTACGTATTCATACTTTAACGTCACCATAATAGTATGAATGAAATCGCAAATGTGATCCGCTTTGTAAATATTTCAATAGACGATTTCCTCCACAGCGTTGCTAAGCCTTTTGAAGTTCCCTCACAAATGATATAAGTTGCAAATAGGTCTAGTGTCAAAAACTTATTAATTGTCACAAACGCCGACATCGGATGAAGTTGATGAACCTTTTCTTAATTAACCACAAGAGTTTCCACAGCCTTACTATTAAACAACCGTTGCCTAGATACGAATATTTTGAGAATTGTATTATGTAAGCATTTCTACTAGCGTTCGCGTAGGTGATTAGAAAGTGCAGTCTTCCCTCATAATTATCTTCTTCGACTACGATAATATATAACGTTAAGTCTTTAATTATTACCTTGGCCACTTACACTTTGTCCAACCATATAATTTCTTCTTGAAAGTTTGAAATCTTTCGTAAAAAAAAAATTTTCGTAAAAAATTATGCCCTCGCACTTTACATTTTTGGTTTGATATACACATTGATTTCATTTAAGAACAACTTTAAATCGATCAAATGCGTCGACGTGTATTATTTACAAATACTATTCGGAGATAATCAATTATTCAAAACAGTCTGTGTCACATTGTTTTGCACAGGGCACCAGAATTCTGGATAATCTAAGATCCATACAATAATTACATTACTACGCCAGTATAGCAAAATAATTAAATACGATAAGTACTTATTATAATTAAAACCGGGTTTCGTTTTCAATTTTTGTGGTCAGCGAAATGGAATTTGTAATTGTGTATTTACACTCTGGAACTGTATGTTTGGGACGTTGATTAAATTATTTTGCTCATTAGTGAAAAGTTTGGTAAGCGATTACAATGAAATCAAATTATTGTTAGTATAAGATGGAAGTGATTTCAGATATAAAAATTATATAACAAAATAGTGAGACCTGTGGTATATACTTTGATTCATTTTGATGTTTTATGAACAGTAAATTCATGAATTAAATATATTATTGTAATTATTACTAAAAATATGATTATTTTATTATCTTGTAATATTGGTCTTGTAGATTATTTGGTAGGAAAACCATGTATATATCTATATATGGGCAGATATTGCAATTTCACATTGTTTCTTTGCTTAAAGGATCTATGTCTATTTAGCTAAGTTTTTGACTGCAGCAAAACAGTTAATTACATTATTGATCCATCTTTAAGTATCCAATAATGCTTATATTTGTATTTAAATTTCTTTTAGGATATATTATTACTATTTGCAGTCCCTGTACTTCACAAATTGTACCTTCAATTAAATTCGTACATTAAATTCAATTGAATACAACATAAACTAATAAAAGTAAACCAAATATTGCTTACAAGTCAAACCTATAGCCTGGTCATAAAATACGCTATTTTATTATACCAGATTGGGACGTACGGACTTAAGCTGACGCTGTAAAGGTTAAAGAGACCTTGGCATAGAAAACAATAAACAGCCCTTTATTGCTCAACGCAGAACAACAGACGACCATAAACGGCCCGACTAGTGGATACAAATCTGAATTGTGACGCAAGTATAAAACATTCATGTAGGAGCTGGCGGCCGCAGCGCGCGAGGTGTGCCCGAGGGAGCGACAAAACGTAACGAACCAACCTCCTACCATCCTTTTATGTTCCAGATACATTTTTCCCCGCGCGACAGGGGTTTGTCTTCGGATAGATTATTTATGTTGTCACACCGCGCCCTTTGTGGACCGGAAAGGTGTGTTGATTGCTGCCCAACCGCCGTCATGCGAAAAAACGAAATACCGCTCCCGAATTCTTTTAAATGTCTATATATAACCAGGCTATTAAATCAATCACGTTTTCAATGAAACAGGTATTAGAGTAAAATCCAAGGAGGTTGCTTACCTGCGGCAAAAACTCGATCTGCGGGTAGGGCTTTTCACTAATTCTGAATTTAAATGCATGAGATCGAATAGGTTCACGTAGTCTCGCTGAGTTTTCCGATTGCCAGTGCTTATATATTTTGAAGAAAAATGGGACTCTTGGTCGTTCTTCAACGTTTACAAAGGAGTGTTATCAAAGCATCGTTGGAGATTTACGTGAGTCTCGAAGACACCCCTTCCTTTGTGAATTATCTAACACATTTGTATAAAGTGCTCGAACTGTATTCAGCACTTAAGATTAGAATGTTTATGATCTTAGACTCACCTTTCTTTTAGAACTGTGATAATGAAACTATAAAATACGGTTTTAAGTTCTTCATTTGACTTAGGACCTTTTTTATTATTACCTTAAATGACGATAGTAATTAACGACTTTTCTTATTAAAATGTACACGCTCTTTTCACTTTATATTTGCTTCGACTACGTTTGCTGACAGCTGATAACCTAGCCTGTGAGGCAATATTATCAAGGAACATATTGGTTTTTGTTTGTTAGTCCCAATAAGGTCGATTTACAATAACAAGTATTGTTATGCGTTTGTTCTATGGAAGGTATAACCAACAGTGACCTTTACGCGAAATCAAATTGAAGAGCTCTGCAAGGAAAATACACTGCCTGACTGACCTATGACCGCTGTTTCTTCTACGGTTAACAAATTTCATGAATCAACAAAAAATATTCATTATTTTATTTATACACATTTTCTAAGCGAGTTTAGATTTACTAATCCAGTAGGAATTTTCAGGCAATCCCTACTCTATGCTGTGTTTCGGGATAAGAGCACTGTAGCTAGTAAAATTACCGGGTATCAGAGGCTTATATGTTGTGTTGAGTGACTGGCGTAGAGCGGTATTCATGGAGAATTATAACTGTCTATTAGTTGTTGGTCACAAATTCTCAATCAATGCCACTCTGAATGGTCAGGCATATCTCTTACCGTCCTGCACACTGTGCAAAATAAAAAGCTATACAATCTTTCAAGAATTCTACCTAGGACCTGACACCTTTAATGTTTTTGTCTGTAAGGGATGTATTTTGATAGCGTCCAATAGCGCTTTGAATGCTGCGTGGAATAGGTCATTTGCCTTTAATTAAGAATATTATTATTTTCATGTTTAAATATTAACAACACCCTATTTGGTGCAATGTTTTGTACAATAAGAAGCATAGTTAATATTAATCAAGTCCTTATCCTTCTGCGAAATGTATGTTTCTATGTTAGATCATATATGTACTTGAGTATTCCCTAGTTAAATATACTTTTGTTTTACTAAAATTTAAAATTGCAAACAAATCAAATAATGTTAATCTGCCGTGCATACAAAAAAAAAATGTAGCGGTACTTACAGTTGCGTTTAGAACTTCAGACAAATATATTTTCTATCTCATATAAACATAGTTTACAGTCTGAGCATTTGGGTAAAATTTACTTGCAGTGTGAACGTAACAGATGTCTAGTGCAGCATAGATGCGGCGATGAATGGGGCCTCGTGCCACAAGGACCTTTGTGAGAGCTCAAGGGCGCAAAAAACGTCTCACCTAATTGTTTGCACATTTCGCTTCGAAGGGGATGTGAGAACAGTAGGGTATACACGTGCTGTTAGGGAACCCTTCGGCAAACTGCGGCAAAAAAGGCATGTTCGAAACTCATTTCGCGTGTATATGGAATTCTCCATGCGTATTTTAATAATTGTACAAAGTAAATTTGGCCTAATTTCTAGTTTATTATGCAACATTAATAATTATGAGGCGATGGCTGGCTAACATCTGTCGTGTGCAATATTTAATTCTGATCTTGGTGAATTCTTTAAACGGGGATTAAGCCATGAAAGTATTTACGGGACAGTTACCTATTTCTAATTAATGTACTGTACACATATTATTATACTTGATATAAATGGCGTGCAGCATAAGAACTCTGTAGATCTCAAGGACACAAAAACTTCACGTAATTGTTTGCACATTTTGCTTCCCCTAGCCTTTGCCTTCACCCCAAATTGCCTATAGTGAGGAGCTTATCGACGTTTTGACGATGAAAGCTTTTAGCAACGCGTGGTTACGATACATTTATTTATTTTATAAACGATAAAAAGTATGTTTGATTGATAGCTGACTTCTCAACCATTCAAAGTCACCACTCAGGTCGTCAAAGTCTTACTTATAATTTTATTATACAGGTTTTAAGGTGTTGTAATTACAGTTGTCTTTAACAATAACGAAAGCTACCTATAATTTATATAACAAAATACCGATTTAAATCTATGAAATAATAGCTATCTGCTTCCTTTGTTGAAATTCCCTTTTTGAAGTTCGTGTTAAAATTAACGCCCTACTATAACTCCCCAAATGCATACTCCCTTGTCACACTGTCATCTGCCATAACCTTTCGTGGGTGCTTTTGTATAAAGTGGCCATTTTTAAATGTTTCCGACTCCCCCTAAGTATTGGGTTTCAGTTGGGAAATTACTTTTAAGTCTCCCCGTTCGGTAAAGTGTTTGTATTTCCCTGATTGATTATTTAAAAATTTACATAGAACCAACAAAAAGTCGCCAATCGCGGTCCCTTTTATCCTGTTCTCTTTGACGCGTGTCCGCTGCTGTTGTTTTCGTATAAATTAATACAATATTGATCCCCTTTTAAGTGAATTTGTAAAATAATTAGCTTGTAAATTATTATGTAAGCGTGCGAAAGTTCTGGTAAAAAAAGCCTAGACATTTCCTGATTTATTTTCCTCCAGATTTGGAAGTTGCTGAACATTAATAAATTTTTTGTAATATTATTCAAATTCAATTTTAAACTTAAGTTAAATTTTGATAAATGTAAATGATCATAGGGATTACATTTAAGAAAAACAGTTAAGGTCACCTATGAACCTCTTACAAAAAAAAACATGTATAGATTATGCACAGCTGAGATGAGCTTGGACATGGTTACTTTACGTACAATAAATCGAGTACTGAGGGATAAAATCAATAATCATGTTATTTGATAAAATTAACTGACACTTCTGCAAATGTTTCGAAATTAATTGATAGCTGTTATAATTTTCTGAAAATTAAACGGTCAATTAATTCCTCAAGACGCGGTTACATTATCAGAATTCGCTTGTAGTCAAGGCAAACGTTGTGTAGGACGTAATTCAGTTTCATAGAAAATTACTTACGAGAGGTCAATTTCTGCCGGTAGCTGATTAAATAAGAGAATG
The DNA here is from genome assembly GCA_019425675.1 of Leucinodes orbonalis. Classification (NCBI taxonomy): domain Eukaryota; kingdom Metazoa; phylum Arthropoda; class Insecta; order Lepidoptera; family Crambidae; genus Leucinodes; species Leucinodes orbonalis. The sequence goes on along the minus strand of PQWD01014694.1, from coordinate 609 downwards.
ATGTCTCGTGAAAATGGGGGAAACTTAAAATCCTATTATATATTTAAGAATGATTTAAGATATATTGTCAATTCCACATGAATATAAAACTTGCGTTACTAGGGTATTTGATTTTCTAATCTGACTCGTTTTGCAGAGATAATGAATTATCGCGGACTACCCAATTTTTATTTTGGGTTTATTTTTTTTACTTTTTTATGAAGATTCAGTAAGGACTTGCCATTTCTTACCCAACCAATTTTAAATTGATTGTGACATTAAACTGAGATAAATACCACCCATTTAATGATTATGATCCTTTTGTTGTTATTAATATTTGATAAGATTAAAAATACATTTCTGATACTAATTATAACCTTCCCTACTCGATCTCACCCTTTCCACGAGACAACCATGTCGATGCATCTCATAATTTTAACTCACATGTCGTGTGACATGTCAACAACAATAACAGATGCAATATCAACATAACAAAAAGAAATAATGCTGTGACTCATTTATCTAACTTATCCATCGATAGTCAAACACCCACTACACTTGCAGGTAATGACGTAATCAAATTGTGCCTGCCACATCTGGACGGAGCAGAGGGGACTAAGCTCATAGACA
>PQWD01014692.1:0-98007 GCA_019425675.1 Leucinodes orbonalis | reverse complement strand
CCCCTAATTGACGAAAGGCCTCCCCTAATTGGCCGTGTGGTGACGGCAGACTAGAATACGATTGTCACCACCCCTACTCTTCCTAGGGTGTCGTAGAAGGCGACAGAGGGAATATTTCCCACCAAGTGATGGGCAGCAGCATCACTTAGGTACTGGCGTATCTCTGCGCTCACCAACCCGCCTGCCAAGCGTGGTGAGTATGGCATTTACCCCCAAAACATCAAGTAACAACAAAAAAAAAACTAGTACAAACTAGGTGGCCTTATTGCTAAGGTAGCAATTTCTGCCGGTGAACCTTTAGGTAGACAACAACTCAAAGTTTGTGCGTGAAGACAGCCAATCGGTACTGGGCCCGCGTGGACGACTAAGGCCTATACTAACTAGGCTTGTTCCTCTCAGTGGGAACGATTCATGAGCTGATCATATTATTATAATAATTGACTGAATTAAATTTAAAAAACTGCAGCATTCCAAGCAACATACCAATAAAAGGCATCTTCTTGAGCTCCGGTTTCTTAGCGTTAGCAGGTGGACCGGGACTGCGGCGGCGTGATTTATCCCGCGGGGAACGAGACCGTCTCTGCTCGCGGAGTTCCCGGGGTTCGCGGAATTCGCGAGGATCCCGGAGTTCGCGGGATTCCCTAGGATCCCGAAGTTCGCGAGATTCCCGAGGATCCCGGAGTTCGCGAGATTCCCGAGGATCCCGGAGTTCGCGGGATTCCCGAGGATCCTGGACCTCGCGGGATTCACGGGATTCTCGGGACTCGCGGCCGTCGCGCGGGTCGCGGTTATCACGTCTGTCGCGACCGCTAGACTTCTCGATTTCTCTGCGTATTGATAAGTTTGTTAGAATTAGTTGTAAGTGGGTATTTGACGACCCATTTGGTGTGATTGGTTATTCGTTTTGTACCCATATTATATGCCTAATGCTTTGTTTCGGGCAATGGCGTGCACAGAGATTCTGAGGAGGGTATGCAAAGTGAGAGTCACTAGTCGCAAAAACAATAAATAATTTACATTTTTGTCAAATTGAGTACTGTTGATAACAGCAGATCGCCTATGGTTTCAAATCTGTAGAGGAAAGTGGGAATCATTTAATATGTTGACGATTTTCCGAGTTGTCTGGACGCACAGGGTATGCACTGCTTATTTGCATATATGGAGTACACGCCACTGGTTTAGGGCTAAGTGGTGCTGTGTGAGTGTCTAATAATATGTTCTATGTTATTGGTGTTGGTAGTCCGTGCAGTGGACCATTGTGCGTAAACCATGGCGGCCTTCTGGTCACTCCAGCCAGCCTCCCTCCAAAAACAGATTAGTTTTCCCGGTTTCCTCAGGGCATCCGCGACTGTTACCGGTGAGCCGATAGTTTCCCTGCGGATCTGGGCTACGCCTGTGCACCTAAGAAGCACATGCGCCACCGTTTCCTCCTCCTCCATGCACGCTCTGCATAGAGGACTGTCCGTGATACCTAGTGTTTAATAATATTTAATGTACCTTATCATCTTTCTTGCTTCCGCCAACTCCTCCCTCTCTCTTTCAGATAATTCCTCCATACGGTGCTTCTTGTTCTCCGATTTATCGATCTTTAGTCTACAAACAAAAATGCAATTCAAAACTTTGCTATCCCAAACTTAGTGAGCCTGCGACAGTCCACAGCTGGGATTAGGCTCTTATCTGTAACTATTTGTATACCGCGGTGTTACCCGAGGTATAAAATATTATCTTGTAGTAAAACAACCTAAAATCGCTTCGTTAACACATTGAACGCCGGGAGCTATAGAAAACCTATTGTGTCTGGCGCCTTAAGGTGTCATTGGCGGTGAAATTGGTTTATGTTTCACAATAAACCTTTTGCTATTCATAAAAACTATCTATAAATAAAAATGAATACATACTAAAGCAATCCGGTACTTGACACCACTAATCGTTGATATACTTTTTATGAACTGTCAAAAAGGAACATTTCCATATATTTTGTATGAGATTAGTGATATGTGACGTCATTACTCACTATCATCAATTGACCTCATATTTATTGGTTTCAATGTATTTAAAAATACAATTTTGAAAATAAACAAAAGTGATCAATGAAACGACACATAAAAAGGTGCGCTTTTATAAAATATGGTTTGGTATTATGTTGCGGGTGGTGGAAAATACCGAATTATAAACCCGTCCTATACAATACTCGCTAAGTTGCTCGAGGTTAGTCAAATACGTTGTATAGAGAGGCACTTCGTCTTACTTCGTCCGACTTTGCCGCGCCTCGGGCGACTTCTTTTTTATGTTACTGAGTGTACAGGACCTGATAGTAAGTAATACGCCCGTCCATGACAGAGTGGCATTGAAGGAAAATTTACAACTTATATACAGTTATTATTCTCTATCAATGCCGCATTGCGCCCGACACCCGAGACAACAGATGTTAGGTCTCTCATACCCGGTAATGTTAGATGTTAGGTCTCCCATACCTAGTAATTTTAGATGTTAAGTCTCTCATACCCGGTATTTTTAAGACCACCCATTTGGCGTTGCGGTTGAGAGGTCGACTGTTGCACCAAGGGTTCCGGGTTCGATCCCGGGGCATTACAAACATTTATGTGCATGAACATGTCTGTTTGTAATGGTCTGGGTGTTTTCTATGTATAATATGTTCCTATGTATTTACAAAAAAATAATATTAGTACGTTTGATTAAAAAAGTATATATACCAATACAAACAGACATGTTCATGCACACAAATGTTCGTACTGCCCGGGGATCGAACCTTGGTCTACCAGCCGACGTCTCGACCATTACACCATATAGGCTGTCAATTATATTCATAGGAATTACCTGCTCTTAATGTTATCCAACAGCTTTCTATCATTTTCGTTCAGCCTGTCCGTTTGTATTGAAGACATCCATTCTGTCAATGTCTTCTCGTCTGCTGCTAACTTCTCCTTTTTACCTGAATAATACGTAATAAAATCAATATAGTTCATGCACGTTAATAAAAACACCCGAACATCTAGTGATAACTGGGGGTAATAATTATTAGAGACTGCTATATGTTGATGAAAGAGTGGTTTAAATTGTTATATAATATAACTGACTGAAATTTTGATCGGACTAGCGTTCATTCGATGGTAGGACTAGGTGGTAGACTCGGTACTGAGTCGTCTAGTTAGGTACCACCGCAGTGCCAAATATCTTCTTGTAAATGAGTGTTTTAACTTCTATGTTTCGTAATGTAGCAGTGTAGCTAGTGAAATTTAAGGCTGAGAGCCATCTGCGCTCGCCACTTGCCCGGTGAAGCTGTAAAGGCCATCTGCGGCCAACAGCAGTAGTCAGTTCGAAAAGAAAAAAAAAAAAAAAAATACCGGGTATATGAGACCTGACATCTGTTGTCACGGGCGAAGGGCGCAGTACGGTGTTGATGGAGAAAAATAACTATAGTGTCCATCAGTTTTTTGTCGTAAATAATTATTTTTTCCGTTTACATAGGCTGAACTCCACGAGATTTATAAAAATAATTTTTATTTACAACGTTTATCAGTAGTGTATTTAGTATAAGCATTGCACCCGTGCAAAGCCGGAGCAGTTCGCTACTAAAATAAATAAATATTCACTGACATTCACACAGTGCCATCTAGTCCCAAGTTAAGCGTAAAGCCTGTAATATGGGTACTAAACAATGGATAAACATATTTATATACATTTTTTAAAATACATGATATATACATAGAAAACACTCGGACCATTACAAACAGACATGTTCATGCATACAAAAGTTTGTACTGCCCGGGGATCGAACCCAACCCTTAGTGTTGCAGCTGACATCTCAACCGCTTAAATGGGTAATAACATAAAATAATTAAATAAAAAATAGATACTGACTTTTCTTTTTCTTCTTCTTCTTATTCTCCTCATCACTGCTGCTGGTGGACGTACTGGAGCTAGTACTAGAGCTCCTCTTCCTCTTCATTTTGCGTTTCTTCGGCTTCCGCTTGTCGTGAACGGGCGGCTCCTCCTTGTTCTTCGTATGGAAGCCGTCCTTGTGGAATGTGATCGTGTGCGCCGCGTACTGTGGCTTATCATTGGCCGCTTGCGATTTCTCGAACGCTTTCTGTCTGTCCGACATCCAGTCCGTCTCCCAGTGGGGGTTTTGCTCTACGAAGTTCTGTGTGATAGTATGAATACGTTTCGTTAACACTAACGTAAAGGTCAAGTTATGTAGGGTATGAGTATGTATGTATAGACGAGTGCGTGTGTGTGTGTGTGCGCGCTTGTGTGTATAAATATGCGTAGACTGTAGTAAAAATAAGAAAAAATTAATGTGGTGTTTACCTATATTTAATTGAACACTAAACTAATTATTTAATTATAAGATAATTTTTAAGAGCGAATTAGTGAAACAGTTGTTAGTAAACCAATTAATTAAAGGGAAAAGTTCTGTTGATAGAAATATTTCATCATTAGTTGAGATTCTGGTTATTCACTTGACACTACAATACTGTGAATTTGGTATTCCGGTACAACTTCAATGTTAATGGTTCAATGGTGATAATTCTATAGTAGAATGAATTGTCTCTTGGTATAACCAATTCATAAAACAGTAAGAATGAGGTCAAAATTTTACTGTAGAAGCTAAATAACAATGACATGGAATTTTGACGACCCATTTAGTGGTTGAAGACGTCGGCTACTAACCAAGGGTTCCGGGTTCGATCCCCGGACACTACAAACATTTGTGTGCATGAACATGTCTGTGTGTATTGGTCTGGGTGTTTTCTATGTATGTATTTTAAAAGAAATGTATATAAGTATGTTTGTCCGTTGTTTAGTACTCATATTACAGGCTAAATGTTTAGTTTGGGACTAGATAGTGCTGTGTGTATGTCAGTAGATATTTATTTATACTACTATAAACTTATTTCAATGTTACCGTGTAGTTTTGGAGTGCACCACGGACTTGAGGTGGGCCGAGGCACAATGCAAGTCCCCTATGAACTGGTCGCACAGTTTGCAGTACCACGCCGTCGACGGCACGAAGAATTGCAGACCTGGGTGTCCAACAGAACAGCGTTCAGGAGTTTTTTAAAGTAGTCCACGCGGGCCCAGTGCGGGTTGGCCGATTTCAAGCACAGCCATTGAATCTCTTCGTAGGCGTGCGCAAGTTTCCTCGCGATGTTTTCCTCCACCGTAAGAGCATCGGACAAACGTACATATTATTTGAAAGACCCTACCCAATACGGGTAGGCTCGTGTCCCTCGGTGGGGACGTGGAATGAGATGAAAGAAAGAAAAAAATCTTTGTTCAAATAAAACTGTTACAGATACTTTTGAATCGTCAATTGTTATTATTATAATTTTTAATGACTACTATTGAGCTCATTTACTATATTTACAATAATTTGAAAATTAAATATCGGGACAAGTGGAAATCAGCTGTTAGTCCGAGTGTTGCCACAACAACAAAAACGTATGATGAATGAACGTATGAAAAAAAAATGATGATGCTGTATGCAAAACCTGTACCTCGTATTGGAGTCCGCTTGGTGGGGGCAGACGGGAAACTGGGGAAGCCCTCGTTGACGCCAGACACCGTGTGCCATGGGGCTTCCATATGTGCTGCCGCCATTCTGTTTAAAAAATAACTGTTTCCGTAAAACATATACATACATTGTAAATGTAGCTACTCTACTAGGCTAAATTAATTGAATTGCTTAAGCCCACTACAAATTTACCATTATAATAATAGGTATTTTTATTGTATAAAATATATAATAAATTACCTGACGAGCTCAAAGAAGCAAATCACATTAATTTCCGAAATAAATTATTACGATTACTACAGGACAGGCCCTACTATGATATTACTGAGTACTTTAATGACAAATTTGTATCATAATTTACAAATAATGTGATTTCAATATGTAATTGACAGTAGGATAATCCATATTATGTTTTGAATTATTATACTTCATGACATACCTTTTACTTATTTTTCAATGACATTGTTTTATTTAATATTAAAAGTTTCTTATTGTCTCTATTGTATTGTTATAATCAATTTAATAATTTTGATATAATTAAATTGGATTTTATGAATTAAATTATAAATTCGTTTATTATGCATTATGTGAGTTAGTAATTGACTTTAAATGTATATTTTATTGATCTTATTAATTTATGTAATTATTTATTATCGTAATTGTTCGTTTAAAAATTGGACTTTTAATATTATTTGATTTAATTAATTTGATGACATTATCTTAAATTCCTCTTTGACTTTGAATTTTGTATATGTAGTTTAATGTTTGATATTATTTTGTAATTTTTATATATTTTCTCGACATTTGTATGGCTTCTCCGGCCAAACATAGCGAACTAATATTAATGTCTCACCTTACCTTTATACCTATGTTGTACAAATAAATAAATATAAAAACAATTATAATAAATAAATAATACCCTACAATAACATCACACTGTTAAATTTCGCCTGTAGAAAATTATCTCAAATGATAGAGAATTTACAAAAAATTACGTAACTGTGATTAATTCATGTTAGACGTAAGTCATAACTTTCCAAATAAGTCTTTTGATAAAACGTTGGGGAAAGCTATATATAAGGTTGCATTAAATGAGATTGAATACTCTATTTATGAAAAAAAGGACTTTTGTTCTTTAATTACGAAAATACAATCAAAATTTCTATTCATATTATAGGTAAACGACTTTGATGTTACAGTCAGAAGTTATAAAACTAAAACAACCTTTCTTGGAAACAAGGCTTTTTTCGTCCCTGGCCAAAGCAATTTTCTGCCAGTTTCAGCTTCATTTGATAAAGTCGTAAAGACATTCAATGCAATTTTGTTTCGAACGGTGCTTTTAAAAGCGATTAGACCAACGATGTGACGTCATTGAGGATAACTAACTTGTGATGTAGGCTTCACTTACTTGTGATGCGCCGGGGAATGCAAATGGTTCAAGTAATCCTTAGCGGTGGCCGGGAACTCGTTGCATACGCGACACCAGTGCATCTCCGGGTCATAGTACACGTAGTTGAACTTCTTGCCCGAAGGCGATCTGAAAGAGTTCACTCATCATTGTAATGTGTTATCTAATTTCAATAAGGTTCATATTACCATGGCATAGCTTACGTGTTTATTTTGTTCAGTTTTAATTTGTTTCGTACTTATACAATAAACAGTGAGTTTTTTAGATATATTAATATATATTATAATAAATTTTTAATAAAATAAATACGTCGCGAATAACACGCAGTAGATAGAATTAAGATTTTATATCATCATTATGTAATCTCGGCTAACTCGTAAAAGCAAAAGGAGAATAAATAGAAAACATTTATTTTCTTACTATAAATATTGTGGTAAGAAAAATATTAAACAGTTGGACCGACGACTTGCGAAAGGTCGCTGGTGAAGGCTGAATGAGAAAAGCGGAGGACCGGGATATCTGGCGCAAAATGGGGGAGGGAACCAGAAATAAAATTAAGTACAATGTTGACTAAATAACTATATATTGGAGAGTTAGAGTATGGAAAGGTCTTAGATATTGTCCATGATTTTGTGGAAGGCATAGATACACTTATGACAACATACTCAAGAGATGTTTAATATATTATCTCACCTTTTCACTTAACATATATATTTGAAATGAATAACAACACAGTAACATATACAAACATTTATTATAGATACAGCAATGTCTTCAATTTCTTCATCATCTTCATAACTGCATATACATTTTACATGTTGTCAATATTTAACCAACATTTCATTTTATAACATGTTGAATAAAAATCCTGTGTTCTAAACATCTATTTATATTACATTATATAAAGTGGATATTCATATAGTGATTAAAAACATTTTTATTTTACTTAATATAAAATATTTTTTTAAAACAACAGATACAAAAATGATTTAAATAGAGAAATAAAGCACAGCAATAGATTTCAAAGCTTACAATAAATACCTTAACAATAAATGTTTAAGTAATCGATTTTCAGTGTAAAATTTGATATCTTCATAAAATATCTCTTCGCATCCATTCTTCCATTGACGACACAAAATGTTGGATCAGTTGAAAGCAAAGCTTTTTGTTATCAGAAACCTCGTGCGATCCTGTTTTTTGAATAAGGGTAACAAGAACCAATATATGTCATTTACTCACCCAGCAATTATCTATAAATATGGCACATCCTTTTTTTATTATAAATAAAATACCTTTATCATGCGTTCAGCAGATATCTTATGCTATAAAGTTTTGAATGATAGTATGTGGCATAATTTTAGATGATTCTTTAGGCTAAAAAAGTATGTAAAGAAAAATAGTATATTGTGCAACAAAGAGAACAAAACACAATAGTTGTACATACCTAGATTTCCTTTTGGAAGAGACCCTCTCTGATCCATCGGATTCACCCACGTCGTCGTGGGCATCCTCGCCGATAATGCCGTTCAGCATGTCCACCACATTGTTGATTGTCTTCAGTTTATTCTGGATCTCCAACTATACAAAAAAGCACGAGCCATGATGCCGCCAGAGTAACAAACTCTCAGTTGTGTACAAGCACTAGGGAAGTAAGCAAATTATACAAAAACTGTTGCACAACTAAGACTTTGTTTGAGCTATATATCAACATATTTTACATTAGAGCTTTCATTTCAAAGGATATGAAATTGAAACTATTTAGAGCACTTCAAAACCAAACCTGTAGTTTGGTGTTTTCCTTCAAAAACCTCTTGGTGTCGGGGCTGGGCGACCGCTTTGCATCGCCTCGGAGTTCGGTGCGTTGATCCTTCAATGTGTCCAATTCTTTTTTCAATATCCCCGCTTTCTTGATGTAATCTTCTCTTTGCTTCGATAGCGCCGCCTTTTGGTGACGCATCTCTGACTCTATGGCGGCTGAAGAATGGATGCATTGGTCAAAATACAAATGCTTTTTAATATTTTTTCCATGTCAGTCCAATAGTATGAAATATAACTTACGCTAGTACTTTGTTAAATAACTGTTTGTAGTACACATATAACAAAACACAATAAAGAAGTTAAACTTGATGTTTACATTAAATGCTTTTATGTAATAAAAGTGTATGTGGTAATTCAAATATCAGTTACAACTTAATAATAAAATAATGTAACCTGGAATAAACCTTTATTTTAAATTATCATAATACCTGTAACTCACTTATACTAAGTCCTCATTTAAAAGGATGTCTGTTGAATAAATGAATTTAATAATCAAGTTCATATTTCACATTAAATCAAAACCATACAAAATGGTCACTGCATGGTAATGGAAAGCTCTGGAGAAAATAAAATATTATCATAAATTAGTTTACATTTATAGAATTGGTAAAATGTGGTTTTGATTTAGTGTGCATAAATTTGCATTAAACTAGAAGTATTTTGTACCTCGAATATGTTTATTGTTCAGAATGACTTATCTGCATCACTACACCCTATCACAGCAGATTAAAATCTTAGATTGTGAATATATTAAGTACATCCACTATAACAACATAGCCTTAACACTTTTTACTGATGATTTATCCAACAAAAAAAATATATTTCTATTGTGTCAGGAATCTTGGCAGTTAAAAGTTTAATGGAGACCAGCATATCCTTCTTCTTTATGCAGCAGTAGAGATAGGGAATGATAATAAGTCATAATATCTCCTCATGCCTAGTAACATATCCATTGTTACTAAGCAGGCAAGGGTAACATAATATTGAGACCAACTCTCAACACAAAAATACTTCGCAGTGAGCAAATATGAAGTGTTCCATAATAATAACTAACTCTATTCAAGTAAAGATCAACACTTGAGTCTTGTTCTAAAATACAGTCCTTGATGATTTTAATTTTTGGTACATTCAGAAAAACAACAAACAGGTGAAGAATTGACTTAATGAATAATAAATATAATAACTTTCTATTTACTGAAGGGTGGAATTGACATTTAGAATATATTTTACAAAACTTTATTGAATTTGAAAGGTCAACATTTCAATTAGTAAAATGATTCATTGATACAACAAATAAACAAAAAATGTTCTTAACAGGATGCATCTAAATTATGATAAATATCATATAAGCTTAGAACAATTTCATTAAAGGTTAACAAGTTAATAAACTTAGACACAAAAGACTGAAACTTACCTTCTTTTTTGATCTGATCTTCTATGTTATTGACAAAGCCTTGGCTAGATTGTGAAGGTGGTGGCGGCAATGACATCTGGTTCCATGATGCAATCTCTGGAGGGATTTGAGCTTGTGGTGCTGAACACCACATTTGGAAAATCATCATATATACCAGAGTATGATGGCTGATAGTTTGGAAAGTTTGATGCCTACAAAAAGTATGAAGCATTTTATCAGAATGGTATTCATTAAACTGTTTAGTAACAAATCTATTAATATGTATTTCCACAAAAAAATTAACATAAATGAATTCTTATCTACTTGCAGTGGCGTAAGTTTCTAATTTAGATATGTTTTTGAAAACAAGTATAATGTAAACCAAATGTAACATTAACATCCTCTAATGCCCAACTGCAGAACTGACCTTCCCACACTGTGGGGGCGACACAGCATGTCTATGGGATACATAGTATTAAATTATAGTACATAATATAATAATAATACATATGGACCGCTCGAGTGCTCAGTGGTGACTGTCGCCTTCCTACCGGGAGGGCTGAGGTTCAAATCCCGACACATACCAATGTATTTTCGAATTTTCGGAAATATATATACCTACGTTATCCGACGCTCTTACGGTGAAGGAAAACATCGTGAGGAAACCTTCATGCACGCCTGCGAAGAGATTTGAAGGTTGTGTGTGAAGTCGTCCAATCCGCACTGGCCCGCGGACGACTAAGGCCTAATCACCCTATACGGTAGGCTCGTGCCCTTCGGGGGCGACACAGCATGTCTATGGGATACATAGTATTAAATTATAGTCCATAATATTATTTCACATAGGAGTACCAATACATTAGCTGCCAAACCATGCACCATTCGTTTTAACAACAACGATTTCCTTTTTTTTAAGCAGCAGTGAATGCGTTAATAAAGTTATTACCTCTGGTCGGAAATTAGGGGGCGGTGGATGTCCTCCAGAAAAATTGGGGTCTTGATTTTGTCCATCCCACAACTCACTAGGTTCCGGCAACTTGGATATTTCACTCAATATATTCTCATCCAACATATCTTTGTCATTCCGTCCCGGCGAGCGGCCCCGACCCCGATCACCAACAGATCGCATAGGGGGACTTCTACTTCGGCTTCGCTTACGAGATGGAGACTGTCTCCGGTATTCAGAGCGTCCCCAAACACGACCTCGGTCTCTCGACTGCATCATGTACTTGTCTCTCCTTTGATCACGCGACATCCTTAGCGACAATTCCAATGATTATTATGTAAATACGCTGTTTTGATAAAAAACGTAAAAACAACAGATACACCACGCTAACATTTGACATTAGTAGCCATTTTTGTTTTTTTTCCCAAGCTTAAGTATGACCAGAAACAAAATATAGACCAATTATAATAGTGATGTGCGTTTTTTTAGAGGTATTTTCATATCACAAATTAATACTACTAGTCAAATGTCTATGAAAAGTATTATAAATTGGGATTTAAATAACCCTCAGCTCAAAAACAACAAGGCGCCATTTGAGGGCGGAATTACTTCAGAGCTCTTGAAAATGGGTGGAACACCTTTCCAGGCTCAGAGTGTCTTCAACACTGTTCTCATCGAGGGTGTATCGCCAGAGACATGGATCAAGAGCCTGGGGGTGATGTTTTTCAAGGTCTAAAGATGAACATGTACAAGACGAAAATCGTGTCAATAGCCAATTAGCATCCACCTTTATTTCAATCGGGGGCTCTGTTTTTGAAGTTGTTGACAGTTCCATCTACCTAAGACAAACGGTCGAATTACGAAGGTCCAATTTCGAGAATGAGGTCTTTCGATGATTCAAATTCACCTGGGCAGCGTTTGTGAAGTTACAGGGCATTTCCTCGTTCCATATACTTCAATGACTTGAGACAAATATTTTTGAGGCGGGCGTATTAACATTGATGACCTATCGTGCTGGAACGTGATCTCTTACATGGGGCCTTTTCAATAGGCTCAAGGTCACGCAACAATCGATGGAGAGGGCTATGATTGAGTTTTTTTGCGTGATCGAAATAGAAATGAGGAGATCCGTAGAACTACTAAGGTAACCAACATAGTCACTCACATTACCAAGCTGAAGTGACAATGGCCAGGGCACATAGTCAAAGAATCGATAGCCGTTGTAGCCGAAACGTTTACGAATGGAGTCCACGTGCCGGCAAGCGCAGCGTGGGATGGCCACCCACAATATGGAAAGATGACCTTCGAAAGGTTGGTGGTGGCTATTGGACGCAGATAGCTTTTAACCGGTGGCAGTGGACATCATGTGTCTGATATGATGACGATGATGAATAAATAGATGTAGATTGACTATAATTTGGGTGAAAGACAAAACGCCTCGCGTTTTCCAATAGCAATCACGCAAGACACTTAAAAGTCGGAAAGAGTTGCACAGAATTGTAGGTACTACCTAGAAAAGGCATCAAACGCCGCAAGAAAAGTGCAAAAACACATTTTTATTCTTCATCATCAGGTACTGCAGATCAGGAAACCAGGTACTTACTTTAGCGTAACCCACCACGCGTAGGTACCCGGTGTGGATTGGTCTTATAGTCGTCGGTTCCAACGGTTTAGCGTGCGTTCCGAAGCACTTAATATAATGTTTTTCGTTCATCCATCCAACGACCGTCCATCGCAATAGTTGCTTGTCTTGTGTGATCGTTAACTGAACACAATCGAGCTCGCATTACTGAAGGTGCACGAGCATACCAGTAAAAGGTGTATCGGCCTTAGTCGTCCACACGGTACAGTGTGGATTGGCCAACTTTACGCACAACCTTTGAATCTCTTCGCAGGTTACCTCACGATGTTTTCCTTCACCGTAAGAGCGTCCGATAACGTCCTTATAATTTTGAAAACATATTTGGTAGGTTGCCGGATTTGAGAAATTGTTTTCCCTTTTATCCATCTACAGACCTGTCCGAGCCTTCTAGCCCTCTTGCATTAGGATAGTCACGTGTGGAGATCAAAAGGAAGTTGTGATCACAAATTGTCTTCAATACGATTGAAAGATGTTATATTAAGTAAACTCCTGAGACCCTGAACCGTATTATGTGAACGAACAGACCCCGGGATTTCGTTTTGTAGTCTAGCATAAGAGAAGAAACATGTTCATGATTAGCCTATCAACGTCCTACTGCCTATACCTAACCAAAACTGCACAGGCCCGCATAGAATGGTTATGGGGTGATTAGGCTGTATCCCAACACGCGTGCCCAGTTTGGTGGATGTTAACGACTGATGTCCACTAGCTGAAACGTTTACTGATGAGACACAATTCTTAGTTCGGCTGATAAGTAACATAAATTGTGCACGATTATGCACACTATTAGTGATGTTTTACATGCAATGTGTTTTACATTCGGGGACAGTATACGAGACACAATAGATGTTTTATAAAAATGACGCCTTTAGTTGCTCACTGTCCGCGAACGTGTTAAGTTGATAAATAATATAATATAATATAAGAGTTGCCTCATCCGAACTTATTTTCCGTAAAATAGGGATTTTCAGTTTTATATCGAAAAATTGTGTTCGTCTGTTAATGGAGTTTTAGCTAGTAGACGGTCATATTAAGATAGTGGTCCGGATCGATAGCTAAACGTGACCTCTAGAGCAACTTCGAGGTAGTGTCAGTATAAGTTCTTAGGTAAAGAATAAACTGACTGGATGCACTATCACGAAGAAACATCAACAAAAAAATGTCTGAGCCGCACTACACATACGTATAGTAATTTTTTTTAATCTTATCATATAATTACTGATTTAAATTTTGACCTTAAAGCGTCACTGAAAGGGTAGAAAATAAAAAAGCACCAGCTTACTAAGATAAAGTTAAATATATAAAATATATTTCACATTGAACTTACGAAAAAAACATACAACAAAACAAGTAGATAATAACAAAAGACGAGTACAATGTAGGCGGCCTTATTGCTAAGGTAGCAGTTTCTTCCAGGCAACCTTTGAATTAAGAGTGACGTCACATTTTTTCGAGTTACTCTCAGCAAGCCTTTAAATTTGATACCCATATTGTGTAGGAATGCATTAAAAATTATTGGTCCGCCATTTAGAGTATGTCGTCATGTTGGATTTACAAAGACGTCACATAACAGTGTGTGTGTATCATAAATTTTCATCCAAACTGAACGTGCATACAAAATTTCATCTCAATCGGTTGAGGGCAAGTGCCTTAAAATTGAGTTGTAAGATTCACCCCGAACAAACATACATTGCAAGTTAAATAAGATCTTTTAAAATTGTCACCATCCCTATTAAATATATTTTTTTAATATAAATTGCATCTACAATAAAGAACAATACCCCCGGTTGGTTGCTTCACCGTAAGTAATTTGTTTGTCAATAAGATATTTTACGACCTTCAATGGTCTGATGTACCTCCATCGTTGCAGAACGATTCCGCTGAAAACATTACTTAAAATTTTAAGGCCTAATGATTAAACAACCGTGAATGTTTGCGAAAGTAATTAGGTTTACTATTTCAGATAAGTATTTAGGTTTAATTATTTTATGCAAAAATTCTGACAAGCAATGACCAGTTCTTAGAATGGCTTTTAAAAAAAATAATCAAGATACTGAGAAACTTTGTTATTTGTCTTAAAAAATATTTGCTAGTATTAAAAAATATGTTAGGCATATTCATGGAACGCTTATATATGTGTACGATTATTATTATAAAATGGTTTCGGGTTTTATCCACGTGCACTACCTACAAACATTTGTTTGCATTAACATGTCTATTGTATTGTTCTGGGTTTATTTTTTTTAGGGCAACAAAAAAGTATGACTAAACTGAGTATAGTTTTGCCGAGTTTTTCTGTAAACCTACACTTATCTAAATTTCACATACATAAAACTAGGTAACTATTATGCATGCTTTCACGTAGGTATTTGTTTATAAAACAGTAACTAGTTTGTTTTTTGTTACTTATTTTATGAAAAAATCTCTATTAGATACATTTCGAAGCTTCCATAGTGTAGGAATTCGATAACTAAGTGACCAACTATATTAGGTGGGGGTAACCGCTATCTGGACGCACAGGGTATGCACTGCTTATTTGCATATATGGACTGCACACCACTGGTGTGTACACTATGTCTATGTACGCTAAATGCTATCAGCAGTAATAACAGTGACCAAACTGATCGGATTTAATTACTATCATTGCAGTATACTGAGCAATTACCTACATTAAAATTTGATCTTTCATTCATTTTTTATTCATTCACAAGTTCATAATCTAACTTTTGTCCAACACTATTTTCAATTGTTTTCTTCATTCAACATGCAGTTTTAAAGTTGGTGATAATTTATTATAGATATTTTTTTTGTCTCATCATCAACAGCCGTACCTGCATTTCCACACAGCAAAGCCTGGGGAGATTTTCACTAGTCACCGACAAGTGTAGTAAGTACCTATTTGAATGGGGAATTTAAAACAATGTATCATATGCCAGGTCCTGATTGATCACTTGGATTCAAGATACTAAGACAATAAATAATGTTTCAAAGCTGACCGCAAAGAAATACGAACACAATTAATGTAACTTTCCTCGTTTGACACACATTTGTTTGAAACACAGGCTGATGATAATGATTTGACTTCCTTATAAACAGAATATAATTTTTTTTCATGTATGATCAAATTATACTTTTTTTTTAATAAAGTTTGTTTTTACTTTTGATAAACAAGATGTGGGTACCTACATACACACCAATTAATAAAATGCAGTAGAGGTTGTGTAAGTTTCGTATGGGATTGCTTTTGGATATTACAATTTACATAAAACAAACTTTGCTGATACAGTGTCAAATATTAAAAGGTATTTTTTAGACTTATTAAAGAGAATGTGATGAATATAATAAAGTGGGAACCGCTGTTATTTTCAATAATTAAACTACAAAGATCTTGGTTAACAACATTCTACGCAGACTCGAGTTTCTAAAACACTTGCAAAAGCAACATTAAAAGTGAAACAGTTTGAAGTGTAGCGATTTCAGCATCTTGGAACCGTCGTCTTCGATTTACCTTCACCTTGTGGTCAGTTGTGCACTCGGAAGTTATCAGTTCGTGGGGTTTAGCGCCTGCACGTTGCTGCATCGCGTCTATGGCGGGGAAGCAAAAGTGGCGCGCCGGGTGAAGCGCAGCCATTACCGCGCGGCCGCACAACACGCATGCGCGACAGTTCGCGGCCTAACGCGGGAATATTCTTCTTTTGAATCGAGGGACATTTCGAAAAAAAAAGACTCATTGATTAAAAAAAGTTACGTGATAGTGATTTTGTATTGGAACGAAGGGAACGCGTGAACAAAATGAAGTACAAGGTGAGTTATTTTTCCAAATGCAAATATCTTTTCATGATATAATTATTTTGAATACACACATAGAAAGTATTTTTCAGTACTTTACCTTCCAATAATAGTTACAAAGTTAACCTAGATTTAATGATAATTTATGATTGATAAAAAATATGCTTCCACAATTTTTTTCATGAATCCTGAATACCACGACAGGATAGTATAACAGAAATGACTGTTCGCTTTTCTCTGTTGTTTCGACGTTTAACAGTGACGCATGTTTATGTAGTACTTAAGTAATTGATTTTTTTATTTGTATGCACCGTAATACAGTACAATGGGGAATTAAATGACTGGGGTGTTAGCTACTAGTTTATCTTATGGGTATGCTGAAAATAAACTAATGATTGTGCTCAGTTACCCAATAAAACAATGTTTGTGTTATTATGACTATAAAAGAAAAAAATAAGAAAAGAGAGATCATTCTCATTCATTTATGTTATCATAAACTACAATTTAAATTATAATATTAATCTTATCTTTGTGATTTATTTATTTCCCAATAATATTTTAGTTTTAGCAAAACATAAAATATATGAAGGGCCGAAGAAAGTAGAAATTTTATGTAGACTTGTTTAAAATACAAATGTGTCAAGTATATTTCATTTTTTATTAACTGAGGCAAAAGTTTCTTCCTCGCTCATTAAGAACTTTAAGTTTCAGTTTATCACCAATAACTATTATTAAATACCTAGTAATAAAAGACTATGTCATAGAGATTTTTTTCCAAGGTTCCATGAAACTACTAATCCGTTTTCCCAAGCAAAATAAAAATAATAAATGTACACAATCATTGCCATATTCAGAAAGCGTTTAAATTGAAAGCGCCGGCACCCTGAGCAATCAAAGCGCTAAACCTCGATTTTTACAAAAAGATATTTTAGCAACAGATATTTCGAAATGATTATTTAGTTCAGTACCTAATTGTTAAAAGTAACCTACTTTATTCTTTCAACATCAATTTTATCTCTTCGGAAAAACAAGCACTTAAAAATATTTCCTATTTACTAATGGAGCTTAGTTAGTAGAATTAAGAAAGAAAGCTTAATAATAAAATTGTAGTACAATGGTTATGTCTAAAAGGGCTCGTATAATCGTGTTTTTAAATCATAATATGTTCGTTAAAAAGAGGAATCAACTGATGTGAAATTTGATTTTTGTGATTATTTAATTTAAATTTAACATTTTGTAGTTAATTAACTTAAAGTAATTAAATATATTTATTCAGTGAAACATAAATTGTTACCAATTTAATGCAACACAAAACAAATCTTAGAAAAAGGCAAGGCATTTGCCTTGCCTTTTGAAATTTATTTAAATTAATTACATCAAAATAGAAAAAGATATACTTAGCATATTACATCGAGATATCACGAACTACCTCGGCGCTGATCTTCCGTAGGTGCCTCGAGTGGGAACGCACTAATAAATAATGGAAACCTTAGTGAAGTTTTGAACCTCCACAACAAAGCGGCCGTATTTGAACATCAAGAAATACATGTGATTCACTGTACTTTATTTTATTGTGATTAAGTTATATCAAATTATAGTTTCATAAAATGTTACAAAACACTAAAACTACCTAAGTAAGTGTCTAAGCTTTACCAACCTGTTTCCGAGTTAGTATTGAACGATGAAATAGAAAGTTCACTAGGAAGTAGTGTTTTCTCCGTCATCTTGAATTGCAAAGCTATTATTATCTATGCATTGATATAACTTTATATTCACAAGTAACAAATAGGTGAACACGATAGATTATGTAAAAGGTAAACAAAGATTATGAAAAATGTAAACTGTATAATTATAAACACCTCCGTTTTATTTGACTTAAAACTTTTTTGCCCAAACAAAGGCAGCTTAATAACTAATGGCATTATCTGCCAGTTTACTGTAAAAAAAGAAGTTAATAATAACTTGACTGAAGCAAATTAAGGACATATTAGAAATTCTGAAGTCAGTCATGACTTGGAGATCGATCTAGAAGAAAAATTCTTTTTCAGCAAGAAGTCATTGTTAAAAAAAAGGAATAATAATTAGAAATTCTTAACAATTACATGCCCCCTTAAGCTATCTTCGTCTACATTTCGGAGAAGCGTCAGCAAATCTAAAAAAATATGCAATTAACGTAAGATCCTCAGGAATCCATAGGGTCCTATTATGAGAGAACTCCCAACTACGGGATAGCCCAAGAACTCGGTATTCTCCACCATTCGCAATAAAATACCAAACCTTATTTTCATAAAAGTGCACTTTATTTTACATGTCGATTCATTGATCTCTTTTGTTTATTTGCAATATTTTATTTTTAAATACACTGAAACCAATAAATATTAGGTCGATTGATGTTAGTGAGCAATGACGTCACGTTTTAATAATCATACATTGAACTGAACCTCAAATCATACATTGAACTGAACCTCAAAAATTTTTTTTTCATCGAACCCCCCCTTGTGTGGGTTTCAATGTATAGAACTTAAAAAATGATATCGAGGTTTCTAACACCATTTTTTTATAAATTGAATAGTTTGTGCGAGAGACACTACCAAAGTTGAAAAAATTGTCCCCCTCCCCCCGTCCCTATATTTCTCAACTATGGGGTTGATAAATAAAAAAAAATGTATGATGAACATTACCATAAAAGATTTCTGGTGGGTAGTTTTTTTATACGTCAAAAACGGTGAACCACTATTTTTCATATTAAAGCTGTAGTTAGGTGCCTAAGTAAATAAAAATGACTTTATTTTATGTTACTTGCTGCTCCGGAACCCTCCACAGGCGATTCCGACTCGAGCTTGGCCAATTTTTTTTGTAGTAAAGTTTAGTGTTTAGTCACTCATCTTGACGCTAAACAAATGAAAATAACTCATCTTCTAATAATGAATTTTAAAATTATATAATTTAAACTTTTAATGACACATTAACCAGCCAGGTACAAATAGTACAGCCAAAGAGATTTATCACAAGTTCATACATACTAAATGCGAAAAGACTGTTCCTTATCCTATTATGTCTGAAAAACCGGTCATGTGACACTTTCCCATCGAGGTTTCTGTACGAAAATTGAATCAAGACATGAGCTTTTTTTAAACTTTTTCTAATATTATACCTTGACAGATAGTGGTGTAGGTTTTTAGTTTACCACCAAGACCTCAGTAAGATATTCCTAAGGTTGATAATAGAGAAACATACTGTAGTTTTTTAATGTCAATGAGTAATCGAGATGACTAATTCTTTCACCTGATAGCAAGAGATAGCCTGCTTATGCAGAGCAGTAAAGGAAACTGCAGATAGTATTTTTTTATATTACAAAGTGTACAGGACGGTCAGGATGCTCAACTTATGGTAAGTGATACGCCTGTACCATGACAGAGCGGCATTGAATTAGACCAACAGCTGATAAACAGTTATTATTCTCCATCATCGCCGCGCTACGCCCATCATCTGAGACAACGGATGTTAGGTCTCTTATGCTTGGTAATTTTACTAGCTGCAGTGCTCTCATCCCGAAACACAGAAGTGCCTATCTAGACGACTTAGTACAAAGTCTACCACCTAGTTATAATAGTAATAGATAGAAACTATTGTAAACACAAAGTAACAATCACACACTTCAGAATATGTGATGTAACGGACACGTTTAAATGTCGCTAAAGAAGTATGGCTTTTTTTATTGTAATATTTTATCTTAATAAGCTCGTAGATCTAAACATCTTTTGCACGTGATGTTTTTACATTCCATAATGCAACTATTAAATGATTCTTTAAGTTTAAATATCATTTATTGATAGATTAAATCTTAGTGTTATACGCCTGACCAATAAAATAAAAAACCTCGCCATATTGCGGAAAACTATTGGAACTAATTTCTTCAACTGGCAACCATCTATAAGAGATGTCATTATTGTCATCTGTCAAAGTGTGTTGTCGATTGTGCGTGGTGTATTTCTTGGTTAAGTGAGTTATTTCAGCGTTAAAATGCCAAAAACTATTAAAAGCCAGTTAAGAAAAGTTATTTATAATATAATAATTACTTGTCAGAAAGAAGGTCTGAAGGAATTGACTCTATTCCTCTAAACAACATCACGGACCTTGTTGTCAACATGACCGGTAGGTACCTCATATACTACGTCCAATATGAATTGGTTAATTTGTGACTAATTTTTAATTTAAAAGTTCTGTTTTTTATTTTTGTTTTTTTTTTGTATAGGTATATCCCGATCGTCCGTAATGAAAATACGAAGAGAAGGTCAGACCTCAGTTGTATTTACTACACCCAAGAAAAATAAACCTAAAACAAAAAGAAAATCAATTTGGATGATTTCGATCTCTGTACAATTAGGCATAAATTACAAGAATTTTATGCCGTCCGAAAAGAAGTACCGAGTTTGAAGCGGTTGCTTACAGCTCTGAAAGAATCAATAAATTTTGTTGGTGGCAGGGAATCTCCTTGTTTACTGTTACACAAATTAGGTTATAAATTTAAAAAATTTAGAAATCAAAGGACAATTTTTATGGAGCGGTATGATATAGTAGCATGTAGGGATAGATATCTACAAGAAATCAAAGATGTAAGGAAGAGTGGTATGCCAATTGTATACCTTGATGAAAGTTATATTCGTACTTCGCTCAATCATGCTAAATGCTGGCAAAATGAAAATGAGCCTGGTGGATCTAAATCTGTGGCTAAAGGCAAAAGATATGTCATTGTCCATTGTGGTGGCAAGACTGGGTTCGTCCCTAATGCTATATTAATTTATAATGACAAAGAAAAAAAAGAAGATTTCCATGACGCCATGAATACAGTTAATTTTAAGAAATGGGTATTGGATAAATTAATACCCAATTTGCATGAACCTACCTGTATAGTCATGGACAACGCTAGATATCATTCTAGCCAAATCAACAAGCCACCGAGCATGATAAATAGAAAAAAAGAAATTACAGACTGGCTTTCATCATAATATTGCCTACCCTACCAATGCTACCAAAAGTATGCTAATGGTTATAGTAAAACAAAATAAACCTGACCCAATATATGAAATAGATCATTTAGTACAGGATTATTACATTATATGATTATTATTTATATTATTACATTATTGGTCACAAAATAGTAAGACTGCCTCCTTATCATTGTGACCTCAATCCTATTGAGATGATATGGGGCATAGTAAAAGGGAAGGTTGCCACAAAGAATGTTGGTTTAGACAATATCACATTCATGCAGCTTGTAAAAAACTGTTTTGAGGTAAATATCACATTTCATCTGATATAAAATTAAATATTTTGTTTAGATACAGTTACTGACTTATTAATTATTTTTCTAGGATATAACTGCCGATACATGGAATAATTGTTGTGAGCATACAAAGAAAATAGAAGAAGATTATAGACAAAGGGGGCCAGTAATTGACAGAGAAATTGATAAATGTATTATAAATGTTGGTGACGATAGTGAAACATCCAGTGATACAAGTAGCAATGAATCTGTTATCTGAAATTGAAACACAACAATCAGACAATGAAGATCGTGAAACTTATGAATCTGTTGAATATTTGGATTCTGACTTTGAAGACTTATGTTATTAAAATATTAAATAAAGCTAATACTGAAATAATAAAGTTGTACTTTTTTAAACTGCCTAATAAGAATCAGAATCAGAATGCCTATAGTTTACTTTTAAGGAAGTTTATTTCACAATACTTTAAAAATTAAATATTTACTTGAAAAAAAACTTGTAGTAGGAACAACCTTTAAAAAGTAAATTTTAACTGTCCTTCCTGAGTCGTTAGAAAAGAAAGAAATAAACCTAGATTGTATTGTAGTGATTAAAAAAAATTTAAATGTCGATTCTTCTTCTAGCCGCGAATTTAAATAAATAGTAGGTAAACTAACTTTCTGCGATAGTTTATATTAAATTAAACACTACCTAAAAAAGTACACTTGCCAATTTGCAATAGTATGACTATAGTAGATGTTGCCATAATCATAGTTAATATACGCCCTCAGAGCAGGTTTTTATTTTTTTGGTCAGGCTTTACAATATGACTGTTTCCCGCGTTCAGTGCTAATGTCAAGCGAGAGATATAGTGACGTGACATCACTCTTCAATTGATTAGGGATGGTAAGCGGTGGTCGTTTCTTTTCCGTCTAACCTACAGAAGCTATGTAGGTACTTAAGTGTTCAGTACAAATATATTGGTCTTAACGTCTGTTGCAGACGATTTAAACATTGTCTAGAAAGGACACCTTTTTTCATGACTATATAAGCCGATTCGGGAACGACACATACGACCACATTTGGCGCAAGTGTGAGGCGTCACAGATAGATTTCGAGCATTGTGGTGTCTTTTATGTATTAAATATTTTTAAAAGTGGAAATATATTTATTGACATAAATATCATAACTTATCAATTAATACATGTAATTAGGTAATTCATCAGCTCATGGAAGTAACAGTCATCATTCGGCTTTGCCCTACCAAAGTTTTTTTTTATGCAATTTAATTTGATTATTTTCTTATTGGGATTGTATGAAGGGAACTTTGATTTATATAAATACTTAATACGTTTTATAGACAAATATATTGTAAAAGCACAAAATTTTTTGTAAAGAGTGACTGCTGATTTTCTTGCTGGATTCTTCTCAGTGGACAACAACAGTCCGAACCAGTGGTAGAATCAAATTTGACATTCATAAGTGTTCTTTATGGACCCAAATTGAATAAATATATTTTCATTTCATTTTCATTTTAAAGCTTTCTTAACTGACTACTGCAGTTAATTGTAGCAATTTAAGAAATACTTGTAAATGACATAGTGTTAAATGTATATAATTTTCACTTGATTACCTACCAATAGTCTATATGCTTACAGGTATATACTTATGTATTATTTAAATATTTACAAATATGCAAATTGCAAACCATGAGATGACTACCCAACTTACGTTCCCACGCTTATATATACAATTCCATATTAGCCTAGTATATAACATTACAACAATGTATTCTTAATTTGGGCTCTAAGTTGTAAACACACATTGTCTTATTCATTCAATCATTACATGTATACGTATATAACAATGATTATAAACACGGATACAGTATATAAATACTACTACACTTACAACGGCCAATGCTGGATGGACGTGGCCTACAGTAGCGTGCACAGCGATTATAAGTAGGGTATGCAAAGTGACACTAATCGTAAAACAATAAATAATTTACATTTTTGCCATTCGGTGTTGTTGATAACAGCAGATCACCTATGGTTTAAATCTGTATAGAAAAATAGGCGAATAAGTGGGAATCTTTTGATATTTTGGCGATTTTCCGGGTTATCTAGACGCATAGGGTATGCACTGCTTATTTGCATATATGGAGTGCACGCCAATGGCCAAGAAGCAGGGCCGGATTTAAGCTAGTTGCCGCCCCTGGGCACTGAAGAAAATGTCGCCCTATCTAACCACAAAGTTATACTACAAATACCTAAATTAATTAAATTTTAAAGTTTTGGTATAGGTACATAAATTTTGTAGTTTGTGATAATAATGAGTGATTTCCATTACTTAAATTATATTTATCATTGAGAATTAATAAATAGAAAAGGCCAATTTCCATAAATCTGATTTTTTTCGTTTCAAAAATTTACCGCCCTGGGTACTAGCCCCGACTGCCCTTAGTGTAAATCCACTTCTGGTCGTCTTTAACAGGTCGCTTTATTTCAAAAATAATGTGATACAGCCTGCAATGTCCTAACACATCGGGAAAAATGATTTTCGCTAGTATTTGTAAGGGTACTTTACTCGTACTACTATTGGCCGCAGATGGTCGTTACAGATTCAACAAGTGACAAGCGCAGATAGCTCTCAGCCTAAAAATTACATAACGAGCCTAAGTGCATTCCAAAGTGGGACTCTAGCTTCAGCTTAGGCCGTTGTGGGGAGGTTAGGTAACTTAGTATATGAATTATGTTAAACAAGTATATTTAAAAGAGTGAGCTTACAACACGAATATAATATTATATGGCATGGTCTGTCTATCACAATGTTAGTTTCCCACTGCAAATTAATTAAGACCAAAAAATATGTTATCAGTAACATAAATCATTTTGTTATAAGAATACAATGAAATACATGAACCATAGACGTCCATGAACCTTTACTAGGTAATGGAACAAATAAAATTATATGTATACTAGCTTTTGCCAGCGGCTTCGCTTGTGATGAATTCGGTGTAATACGGTTCCCCTTTCCCAAAAACAGAATATTGTTTTACGCTATTGTCGATGATTATTATTTACTTCCTTCCATCGATTTTTAGCTTCTTACCATGAAAACTGCGAAAAACACCCTATAAAAGTGCACCTCTTTGTAGTTTTGGGAGCCGATTTCCAAAAAGAAAGCATGCATTATTTGTTTTATTAGTGACAGTGGTTCGTATACCATTTTTTTTTTCCTTCAAATTGCGGAATGTTCATATAAACTACTTTATAACCTCATAGCATAAATTTAACCTGTAAAATGTAATTTGCATAAGGAATGACGATATATTCTTGTAGTATGTTTATAATGTATAACTTTAATAATCTACCTATGAAAATTTGCACATCGAAATTCGATAGAATATGTCGGAATCATTACTTTTATCAACACCCTATTATGTACCATATTCCAACAAGCAAATTATTATTATTATCATTAACTTCCACCTACCATTTTGGTAAGTCGGGGGTTATAATTAGACAAAATTTTAGGTTTGTGAGTCTACGAAAAATCACGTCTTTCCGTTTTACCATGAAAGACATAAAGACATACAAACAGATTTACAATATTAGTATGGAATATTCTATTATAGGTACTTGTATATTGTTACCAATATCAACCTTGTTAATAGTAACTGTTTTTAAATCTTCCCCTCACCCCCAAAATGGGGGTTACATAAATGTTTGTGTGTGAGAGTCTCCACAAATTAGTACATATTACCCCGAATTTTTAACATGAGCGAAGCCGCCCGGAAAAGTTAGTAAGAAAATGGTCGTGAATCGTTAGTTAGGTTTTCCCTGCACACCGTTGTAATTGTTCCACTGCTGCACGTTTACCACTTATGTCAGCTTCTGATGGATATAATTACAGAGTTGAGCAATTAGCCAATAATTAGAGTGTCTCCGCAGAACAATGTCTTGTCGTGAAGCCATGGAAACAGACAAAAACAATATCACAATAATTATTCAATTCTATGTCCGTGAGCAAAAGGTATATGGACAAATAAGTAATCGGAACGACCGTGCGCTTACCTGATGATAAGTTATACCATCAGGTAAGCGCTCATAACAGAGGAGTATTGAAGGAAACCAATAACCAAAATAAAAATTAGGATCAGGCCAAGACGAGCCAAGCAAATCGCAAGGGCGGCATTACCTACCTTTTCTCGAAGTGTTTCGTCGTATTTTTGAACTCATATGCGAGTTCAAAATTGGTTTGTTTACGATGTACCAAATAGTTCATATTCACAGGATATGATGTGATCAATATAATTATTGAACATCATCATCATCATTAGCTCATTAAACGTCCCCACCGAGGGGCACGAGCCTACCCGTATAGGGAGATTAGGCCTTAGTCGTTCACGCGGGCCCAGTGCAGGTTGGACGACTTCACACACAACCTTCGAATCTCTTCGCAGGCGTGCATGAAGGTTTCCTCACGATGTTTTCCTTCACCGTAAGACTTTTTATGTCATATGAACATAAAAAGTATCAATTGAATAGCTTTAATACTTTTAATGTTATTGATATCTAAAATACGCCGATATCGTCACTGACACACTGCTGATCATCAAAATGTTTGGCTACTTCCTAAAGAGCTAGTAAGCTGAAATTTGGTATGTGACCTAAGTTTAGTATACAACCAACAAAAAATGCATTAACTTGTAACTTTCATCCCTATCCCCTAAAATGGTGGGTGGGTTTATATGAGACTTTCAGTAATTTTATGCAAAAATAATTAAACGAATAAAATAATGCCAGGTAACTTACAAAAAGAACTGAAATCCCACCAAAAACATTTCACGTAAAATGTTGCCAAGACGGCCACATTAGGCATGCCCGGTGAAAAAGATATCAAATCGCAAATAGAGCCAAGCCTCTGAATCTACACAGCCTAACCTACCGACCCTCATTTCAACAAATTCTACATAATTAGTAAATATGTATGGTTGGCTGTTGCGTTATTGATTTCAGATCAGAAGCTAAGTAAATATTCGCATCACTTCCACGATGGTAGCATTAATTAACATACTTAATTTTTATTATTTTAAAAATAAATGTGAACATAGAAACGACACTATAGGAATATCTTTAAATATTTTCCGATTCATCAATAGTTATTACAATTATATTTCTAATTGAATGAACAAAATGCTTCTCACAACTATATTATCATAATAATCTCAATTAATTTGGTTCACATCTTGCTTGAAACAATACACAAAAATATTTGTAAAAATTATCAATAACGATGCCCATTGTCAGCGCGAATCGTGTTAACAGTTTCACTAAAATTCAATTGAATTGAATGTGGAGAATCAGCGGGAATATCTTTCATTTGAAACAATAATAAAACCTCTTATGAGGTTATGTCATATAATTTACAAATATTGCACACAAAAATACAAACGGAACGTTCAAAATGGCTTACTGCATCCATACTTCCATACTAATATTATAAATGTGAAAGTATCTCTTTGTCTGTCTGTCTGTCTGTCTGTCTGTTTGTTACGCTTTTACGCCTAAACGGCTGAACGGATTATATTGAAACTTGGTATGTTGATAGTAGGTAACCTAGAATAGGTTTTAGGCTACTTTTTGTCCCGTTTTCACCCCCCACTTCCCTAAAATGGGTTGGAAGTTTGTATGGAACATTCCGCAATTTTTGTTGTACGACGCTGAAATTTGGTATGCGGACTATTTGTCAGTAACGAAAAAATATGGCATATTTTTTTATAAAAATCCACCCCCAAACCCTTCAAATAGGGGAGGAAGTATCATATCCGATTTTTAGCAGTTTTAAGGTAGATTTTATTGAAACTTGGTATGTTGATAGAAAGTAACCTAGAATAGGTTTTAGGCTACTTTTTGTCCCGTTTTCACCTCCCACTTCCCTAAAATGGGGTTTGGAAGTTTGTATGGAACATTCCGCAAGTTGCTCTTAAGTTGGGGCTTGAAGGCGCTGTGTGAATGTCTCTGGATATTAATTTATTCATCAATGATTGATGTACCCAAAATTCGATCGCAGTTATCAGGCTCTTTTTTAGTACTCATTGTAATTTAATAACTGTATAACGGAGTACATCGTTACGAATATGGCACGCGACAGGTCGAGGAAGCAATAAACTCCGTGTGCCCAATCCTTTGACAATCTGTGCGTCTTAATTCCTTTTTTATGTGCTTCCATTCGGGTTCCGTTACGATATGTTATTGTTCCCACTTGACATTTTTCCTGTGACACATCATCTGCCATTCTGCCAACACCCTCGTTAACGCTGGCGGGGTCATTGGCATAGGTATGATTGTCAAATCGAACAATGGTTACAACCGTTCGGCGTAATCTGTGCAGACTTTCGATCTGTTTTTGTTTTTGTGTGACTACATGCACCTATTGTAGGTCGGCAATACTAACAATGGAGTTTTTGTCGGTGCTGTATTAAGATATCTAGGCACAATACATCACGAAATCAATATTAGTTAAGCGAATGCTGTTATCCATTTCGTGTTTGTTACTTTATTATAAGCTATTAACTCGAAAGAGAGCAATTTGATGCTATTTTGCCGGCTAACTGATAATTTTAACTATATTTTGACAGATTTACATTTTGAATAGACATTTTCGTCAACAAAAAGCATGCCTCGTAATATGTTTTTTTAATACTTGGTCTCGCATCTTGCTGCCCCAGGCCCATTTTAGTAAGCTCCTGAATACATTAACACGTTTCAAAAACTGTGATTTTTCTCTTAACGTCAAAAGTTGGCAATTGGACTATGGTTCCAATTTCTGATCACCGCGTACAGGTTGTGTATACTGCCACAATACTGCTTTCTTTTTTCCATGAGAAATAAAATGTCGCTTCAAATATGCGATGTAGTAACAAGCAATTAAAAGTTTTTCTTTCGATAATAAGGGTATAATATAAACCGTGAATTTCCCGCGTAGACATAAATGCCAGCACCGGTGTTACAGAGTTTTGGACTGTTAAATTTAACGCTGGTTGAATCTCTTTTTTGCGCATCATCTGCCATTGATTCATTCGCATAATACATCCACCCGTAGGATGTATTCATTCCAGAGAATGCAGCTACTCTTATGTACGCAATTGAGCAGCTTCTAAAAGCTCCGAGTGATGGGTGCGGCCCGATGCTCACTCTAACCTTGCGTAATGCGTGAATCGCGTAAGCCCTTTCTTATTCAGGTCAGAGTACCTACTACGCATGCTAATTTATTTTTCTTATAATATGTATAAATATTGCAATCAAGAATTTTTCTCGTGTTATACTTTATTTGATAAAAAGAAAGCAATGGAGCAAAAGATCCGATATTACGGTACGCCTAAATGTACCTAAAAGAGATTAAGTATAACTTGATCTCTCTACATAATTAAGTAACCATAATCTCCCTTCATTTTCTTAACATGATAGAAATAAACTTCAAAGTATGTATACAAAAGACAATGTGCACAAATTCAACTATGGTTCATATCGTCACTTTTTGGAATACGGATGTTAGAGTTTGGGATCTCATGTACGGTGGTACAGGCTTTGAACAATCACATCGCATTGTTTAGGTACTGAATGTTACTGAATAAATAACACGAAGTTAATCTGCTAACTTTATCTGTTTACTCTCAGCATTACAGCAGGTCATGGCAATCCGGTGTAGCTTCACAAAACTATTACTTTACTAACACTTCATCGTTATGAATTTACATTGAAGGTTTATTTTTAGTTATATCGGGAAATATACCATCGCCTTTTTTAAATATTTGCCTAAATCTCTTGTGTTTCGACTTCATCTGATTTTACTTGGTGGTAGACTCGATACTGAGTCGTCTAGGTATGTACCACCGCAGAGCCAGATATCGTCCCGTGAAACAAGAGAGTTATGCACTTTTGTGTTTCGGGATGAGGGCACTGTAGCTAGTGAAATTACTGTGTATAAGATACCTAACATCTGTTGTGTCTCGGGTGACGGGCGCAGTGAGGCATTGATGTGGAATAATAACTGTTTATCAGTTTTTGTCTCCATCAATGCCGCTCTGTCATAGTCAGGCGTTTCACCATCAGGTGAGCGTCCTGATCGTCCTGTAATCACTATCGATCACTTCGTAACATAAAAAAAATCATCACATGACTTCAATGAATTGTAATCGTCCCAGCAAATAGGATAGAAGGATATTATTAGTACTTATTTCTCTGGAATCTTATTCTTAGGACCGTATTCTAGAATGAGACTCAAATGTCGATATGTAATTAATTTAGTTAGAAAGGGATAGTGCTCTATACGATCAATAGCGCCATCACTTCCTAACTCAATTTAAGTAAAGATCAACGTTGAGTCTCGTCCTAAAATACGGAGAGCTTTAGAGCCCGATTTGGTAAAAGTTGATCAAAACAGAAATAACACTTTTGACAAGAAATCATCCATATTGGTTCAGCCGTATGAAGTTTCTGAGGTAAAGAACATGAAAATATACCTACAGTCGAATCAAGAATCCCTTCTTGCATTCTGTAAGAATAGTATAGAAATTGTATGATACAAGTTGTAATGGCGTAAAATGTTAATAAGGAAGTTGAATTTAAGTAATATTTAAGCAGTAAACACAAATAGCAAAGTGTAGGTCCAAGATATAATGGCGTCGTTATGTTTGTAATTATTTTACATGAACGAGGAACTAAATGAGAGCGTCGGTGGCTCAATGGTGTGGACTGTCGCCCTCGTACCGGGAGGGCTGAGGTTCAAATCCCGCCACGTACCAATGTGTTTTCGAATTTTCGAAAAATATATGTACGTTATCCAACATCGTGAGGAAACCTTCATGCACGCCTGCGAAGAGATTCAAAGGTTGTGTGTGAAGTCGTCCAATCCGCACTGGGCCCGCGTGGACGACTTAGGCCTAATCACCCTATACGGAACTAAATATACTTATATTCATAATCTTACAAACGAATAAAATGTTATATATTATATTTTGTGTAATAGTTAGTTATGTAGGTGTTATGTTTTGTTTAGCGAAGTTATAGCTGGTGATATATTTAACTTTGAGAAAGTAAAGCGGATCGACACGTAAGTGTATTATTGTATTAGCAGATTTATATATTTTTCGGAACTTGGTTCGATTTATGTAAGATCGTTTTGAACATTTTGCATAAAAATGAAGAAACTAATAGTTTACTTTTATAAAAATTATATTCTGAACTTTAGCTTCACTTTTCGTGTTTTTCAATAAATAAACTGCTGCTTAGTATTTACTCGTGCCTACAAGAAAGTTCACAAACCCACACTGATAAATAAAGTCTCATCATCATCAGCTCATTAAGCGTCCTCACCGAGGGTCACGAGCTTACCCGTATAGGGTGTAAATAAACCCTAGGGGGACTTTAAATATGAAAAACATACAAAATCCGGCCTAGTCTCATAAGTACGTACCTGCAGTCAGCCGTGTGTGTAGTTGTACATTCTAAAATTTTTAAATCGTTTTACAGGACTAGGTAATAGCTATAGACCGACATTTAAAAAATCAATGTTTAGCAGTCTTCGTTTATGTTTCCATAAAAAAATTGTAGTCTACCATATTTTGATATTAAAGTTTGGTAAGTTGAAATATTTTATCAGCTATAAGTGATCATAGATTCACTGGTTATACCTGTCCCCATAAACAATACATTTTTTAATGTTGTCTACCGTAGTCTTCGAGCAAACACTTAGTAAATCCTCGTGGTGAACTTTGGCTTGATCGAATAAAAGATGTATTTACAAGCATTTTTTAAAATTTTTCATGTACTGTATTTGTTTTATATCTCTCCATAGCTATGCTGTGCGGGAAGGCCTGTGCGCTGCAGTGGGCCGTTATAGGCTGATGATATATTTGTTTACCATAAACGTTCAATCAAGGGTTGGAAGGTTATACGTGACCGCGCGGCATAACTGCGCAGGCGCATCCATTATTCAAAACGTTCGTCTTCATTAGCGCAGTGGGAAACGCTCTGTCCGGACGTGTTCTCACATTTGCATAACAAATGATGCACTTTACACTTTTCAGTACAATGAGAACATGATCTTTTGTTGTTGCTAGAGAATACAGATTAAGAAATTTACATAGTACATTAGCTTACATCAACAATTACTGTGGATTCCGTGATTCATCCTAGATTTAAATGACTATGAGCTAAGGTTGAGGCTAATACTATTTGGCGCGAAATAGGGAAGCCCTTTCAGCATGTTATGTCCAGCAATGGACCAAGATAGGAGATAGTGAATAAACTTGCAATAATTTACAATTTAGAACAAAAAATAAATATTTTGGTCCTGGTTTTTTTCGAACTGACTATTGCTGTTGGCCGCAGATGGCCTTTACAGCTTTAACAGGCAATTGGCGAGCGCAGATGGCTCTCAGCCTTTGGTCCCGGTTACCATGTTTGGGGTACCTAGTATTTAACACATGGAAATCTGAATTTGGCCCACGTAGCAGGTTGCGGTTCATAAGGATGATAGATTGATATGCCATACATTGTTTCAGGTTATACCTATTTATATTTTTCATTCTCCATTTAATCCACCACCATTGTAAAAAAAAGATTCTCCAAATAAATTCTAGTGAACAAATAAAAAAACGGGTGATTTTTATTGCAAATACTGTTTTACCTTGTCTGAAGACTGCTTATATTAAAATGAAAATTCTCAATTCTAATGTTCCAAGTTCAAGAACCTCCGTTAATGACTTTCATATGTACTCATTCTTGAACTAAATAGTTTGTTTTTATATAACGAAGTGAACAGGAGGGTCAGGGCGCTCACCTGATGGTTAGTGATAAGCCTGACCATGACAGAGCGGCATTGAAGGAGACCAACAACTAATAAACAGTTATTATTCTCTATCCGTGCCGCACTGCGCCCGACACCCGATACAGTAGATGTCAGGGTTCTTATACCTGGTAATTTCAATAGCTACAGTGCCCTCATCCCGAACACATAACGCACTGTTATTTCACGGGACATTATCTGGCACTGCGGTGGTACCTACCTAGACAACTCAGTATCGAGTCTACCACCAACTAAGTAGTTTTATAGCATTCATCTGAGATGTCAAATAGACAACCCTAAGCTAGCATAATCTACACGTCACCTTTTACTTTGGTGAGCAAGGCGTGTTCACCTGAGGTTGTGTGTTCCCTCGAATATAGGTCGCACACAATTCGCATGATTTCGTGAAATAATCTAAAGACAGTCATAGGCGCTATATTAATATCAAGTCGTTTGCAAGACTTAGCATCAGATAATAAATCAAAGAAGCATGAATGCACTATAATTTCCGCGACGTAACGCACTTTGTATTTGCAAATATGATGCGCTCGAGTAATGGCTGTGCATCACTTGAATCTCTTAATGCAATGCTATTAGATAGATCCTTGGTGACACAAGAATAATCTATAGAAATGTCATCGCTGACGAATCAACACTACGAAGGTAAACCTTATAAATAAATAGTTTTACTAGTTTTTATCAACGGCTTTGTGCGCGTTCAATTCGAGGTAACACGGTTCCCCTTTTTCTGGTTACGAAAACAAAATATTATTTTACGCTACTTCAGATGATTTTTACGATTTTAGGCTTCCTATCTTGGAATCTGCGAAGTCTCATATAAATTTTCACCCCCTCATTTAAAGTTTTGGGGGAGTTTTCCGAGTAAATAGTATACAAGATCTATGATGCAGCCGCTTAATTCATCTCTTCCAATATTAGATTTAAACAGAAAATTTGATTTTAACGTGTTTTCTCTTATTTTACAAACCTCCATGAAGTTTAAATAACTATATAACTATAACTCGACACAGGTACAGCCAGATATCAGTGCTGCAGTAGTAGTCTCGATACTACTGCAGTTTAAGCTGAGGCTGTGCCTAATTGGCCACTACCTAGGTTATAAGTTATGATTCACCTTTCTTTTTTTGTTGTGTTCATTGTCTTTCGTTTATTTATTACGTTTATCATCATCATCATCATCATTACAGCCCAATATGTCCACTGCTGAACGAAGGCCTCCCTAATGATTTCCACGTGGACCGATCCCTTGCAGTTGACATCCATCTGCTACCCGCCACCTTAACCAGATCATCCGTCCATCTGGTTGGGGTCGGCCTACGCTTCGCTTTCCGTTACGTGGACGCCACTCGAGAACCTTTCCGCCCCATCGGCCATCGTTCTACGCACTATGTGCCCTGCCCACTGCCACTTCAACTTGCTAATCCTATATATTACGTTTATATTTATTGTTATTTGTGGCCAATAAATGTTTTCTTTCTTTCTTTCTTTATGTAAAAATGTTTGTAAACATATTATTACAGTCGAAATTATATGAGAATCCAATCACCATAGCCATAAACTTATACGGAAGTTTCAAACACTTTATTTTTATTATGGTTCAGCTTTTGTTTTATTATGGTTTTCGATGATTTCACATTCGGATTTCCCTTGCATAAGTTGTAACAATGCAACGGCACGAAACACTATCACCGCGAACAGATATAGATCCAAATTATAATACACGGACGACACGTGCGCGTGCGCTTTCCCTCCAGCTGATCTCGATTTTGGCAGGGCTGCCATTTTGATTTTCAGTCAAATATATACTATTTTTCATGATAACCTCCTAGTAGTCGTTCTTTTTGAGTACGTTATTGTGTGTAGACACAAACTCCTCCCGCATAAGTGTGCGTGGCTATTGATGGTTGCGAATACAAAGAAACAGCCTGCTTCATACAAACTTATTTACCGAACTTTGCTCTCTGTGGTATCCTTAATTTTTTAAGCTTAAAATTAACTGTCTTATGTATTCTGCAGTGAACAAAGCTGATAAAATTCAATCAATAAAATACATATTATATATTTATTGATGTATATTGATAAATAGTAAAATACACACACATACAACCCTAGATCGAAGTCGTGTTGAATGAACCCGTTACGTCATACTATGCCAAAGTGTTCCGGCAAGTTAACTAATGTCAATCTGTGCCGCATTTGTTTCGCTTACACTGATGATGACGTGAATGAATGACGGCTTTGTTTGAAGCCGCGTACGCATTCGTTGTGACATAGTTGTTACATCTTTATCACATCAGCGAACTAGATATGGTGCTTGGTTTACTTAGTGGTAGACTCGATACTGAGTCCTTTAGGTAGGTATCACCGCAGTGCCAGATATCGTCTCGTGAAATAAGAGTGCTATGCACTTTTGTGTTTCGGGATGAGGGCACTGTAGCTAGTGTAATTACCGGGTATAAAGTACTTCACTTCAGTTGTCTCGGGTAGTGGGCGCAGAGCGGCGTTGATGGAGAATAGTAACTTTTATCAGTTGTTGGTATCGTTCAATGCCGCTTTGTCATGGTCAAGCGTATCACTTACCATTAGGTGAGCGTCTTGACAGTCCTGTTCACTTCGTTACATAAAGGATCTTAAACAAATCTCTTCTAGGCCATATTTTATCAGTTTATTCATCATTATAATTATGATCTGACCCTGCCTTAACCAACGAAATTAAATTCCAATAATGGCCTCCGTGAATTTGACCGACGATCACCTGATTTTTAAACTTAAAATTAAGACAGTGGTCTTAATCTTAAGACCATAACTTAGCTTAAATAACACTGTGTATATTTAATGAGATAGGTATATTATATTTACATAAATGGCATGTTAATAACTTTGAACTACTTGTAATGAAGACGTGTTTTAAAAGGATAATGGAGTAAGAACCTAGAATTAATACTCATTTGTAAACACGCGACGATGACGATCTATTATTTATTGCAGGTATTTTTTTTATTGCATGCAGTTGACGTACCTAAATTATATCATCATCATCTGTTCATGGTATGGTCCCACCGAGAGTCACGAGCCTACCCCTAAGGGAGGCCTTTGTCGTCTAGTGCGGATTGGCCGACTTCACGCACAGCCTATGAATCTCGTAGGTGTGCAAAGTTATCCCACGATGTTTTCCTTACGTTTATATAACCGAAGTTACATAAAATTAGTTATTTTTCGATGTTTTTGAACGATATTTGTAATTTTAAGTAATAGACACTGTCATTTAACGTAAATTGAACTATAATACCTATGTATTGTACCATAAGAGCGTCGGTGGCTCAGTGGTGTGGACTGTCGCCTTCCTACCGGGAGGGCTGTGGTTCAAATCCCGACACGTACCAATGTATTTCCGAATTTCGAAAATATATGTACGTTATCCGACGCTCATACGGTGAAGGAAAACATCGTGAGGAAACCTTCATGCACGCCTGCGAAGAGATTCGAAGGTTGTGTGTGAAGTCGTCCAATCCGACTGGGCCCGCGTGGACGACTATGGCCTAATCACCCTATACGGGTAGGCTCGTGCCCCTCGGTGGGGACGTTTAATGAGCTGATGATGATGATGATTGTACCATAGATAATATATTGTATAGGTACTAGTTGTACCAATATTGAGAGTATTGCAATCCCCTTGAGGTCTACATACAATTTTATTTTTGTTTCGGCTAAAGATTTATAGACTCGTGTTGACTTCATGTAAGAAAAGTGTATGGTTCTTTATCAACAAAATCCACTCGAAGCGAATTAAACTACAGCAGCTGTCTATATTTTGTTTCATAAACGATTTCAAACGCATTGAAAGTGAAGTCGTTATTCTGAGATCGATCACATTTATTACCCATAAACGCTGTTACATCACTAGTTATCTTGAACTTGAGATTTCTTTTGGAAAATAAGTTTCGTTGTGTTGCGGTATTGCGGTTGCCCCGGCCCAATCACAAGGGCTATTTGTCACTGGGCTGATTGTTGGCGCGAAAAAATCCAAAATGGCGGGTTGCGTCACCCTGAAGCAACATGGCGGATACGCTCTGGCGCTAGTTCGGAGGTCATGATCGATCGGCCGAGAACTTGGATTAAAATTGTGATTAACTGAAGCTCATGAAATCTTAATTTTTAAGCAATAATATATTTGCGTCGCATCTTCCTTTGGTTTAGATTTTAACTGCCTCCGTATTCTAATGGTTAATTAAACGTACAGTTTAAATCGCTGCGAGACCGAAGTTCAAATCCCGCGGGGAAAAGTCACTTTGTGCAATTTTTCCCAGTTAGGTTAGATTGAAGATTGAATCACCTGATTGACCGAAAAGAAAGATAATTCTGATTTTCATTGGTCCCAGCTATAATCCTAACTTAACTTCCACCAACCCGCATTGGGCTCGCGTGGTGAGTACGCCCGTACCTGCAATGCAATAGGCTCATGATGATAAAAGCTTTTTGTAACTTAAAAAAAGTGGATATATCGAAACGTTAATAAAAATTACAATAATACCAACATTTATTTTAAATATTTTTATTTTATTAAATTCTGGAATTTCGTTCGTCGAAGCTGACATGTTAGAAGCTATGTCATGTCATGTAACGATCTAACACTAAATTTATTTAAAACAGTAACATATCAAGTCAATTTCCCTGCAAAATATATCCACTACAATAGACATAATTGAAATAGTCATGTCACATACCGTTGTATTGCATAAAGCGATTCGTGAACTCAACCGCAAGGGAAAGCTAGATAAGAAATAAGTTTGTTCTCTCACGGCGCGCTCGCAGGTGAAATCTAGATATCTGTGATCTGTCACCACTAGAGGATCGTTAATAATACCGAAATAATCTGAACGATATGATTCCCATTATTTTTGTTATTTTTTTATGTTACAAAGTGTACAGGACGGTCAATGATATGCCTGACCATGACAGAGCGGCATTGAATGAGACCAACAGCTGATAGACAGTTAATATACTCCATCAAAGCCGCACTACGCCCGTCATCCGAGACCACAGATGCAAAGTCTCTCATTGCCGGTAATTTGACTAGCTACAGTGCCCTCATCCCGAAACAAAGAAAGTGCAAAACACTTCTATTTCACGGGACGATATCTGGTACCTACCTAGACGACTCAGTACCAAGTTTACCACCTAGGGTATTGCTATATTCGCATCTCATTGTTACGCATAGAAAGGTGAGATCCTGATCCTGATCTTTAGGTAACCTATGACGTCATCAACGATTTCGAGCTGGGCCCCAGTTTGCTACTTTCAAAATGTATAAAATAGGGTCGTTATTGTGTCGCAATGGTCACAATATATTTTTTTTACTCATTCGTTATGTTTTGGTAGACTGTGCCCCGCGGTAATACCCGCGTCATGCGATATTTTCCCTCAAGA
This sequence comes from Leucinodes orbonalis, assembly GCA_019425675.1. Classification (NCBI taxonomy): domain Eukaryota; kingdom Metazoa; phylum Arthropoda; class Insecta; order Lepidoptera; family Crambidae; genus Leucinodes; species Leucinodes orbonalis. Next base: position 59,900 of record PQWD01014692.1, on the reverse strand, counting down.
AAAACTAATATTTTGATACAATACAATATTATATACTACTTATCATACTTACTATACTTTTTATATACTAATATAATGTGGCAACGAAATATGATTTTTTTCTTATATCAAATCATCGTCATCATTAGGCTGTAGCGGCCCAATGCAGGGCTCAGGCCTTCCCGCAAAGCATAACTATGGGGACAGAATAGCTTATATTGATAGTATTTAAGAAATAGGTTTTTAAAAATAATGTGTATTTTGAGTAATTTAAAAAAAAAAACAAGTTTATGAAAAGTGAAATATTTCACAATACTAGGGGACTGCTTTTAAAATTACGTTCCAGATTTTTCATTTCTTTTACCGAAAAACTTATTTCAGTAACGTAGGTTCAATTTTAACTTTGGGTTTGTACTAACTTTCAAGGTCTGCCTCATAGAAAAAAATAACTCGACTAATACCAAAAGCGTGCACTTTTCATCATCTAATAATATCTTATTACAAGCACTCGAAGATGCTGCGATACACCTTTCAATTCCAACATCTCGGTAGTAAATAAGCTAAAAAAAGTGGCAAGTGTGGCAAGCCGTAACGCAAGTAGGTCTGTGACATAACCAGTGCACCGGCTACGGCATTGACTGCAGCTCAATCTAGAACACATTGTAACCGTTTGCATTTGTTTATTATTATTTTGTTAGTAAAAAGAATTGGCAACTATGCAAACAACTCTCAGATGATTAGGAGCAGAAGTATTTAAGCTCACACAGTTTGAATGCATTGATTAAAACTAATACGATGTAATGTGACCAAGTGACGGGAAATAAAATTTACTTTGTGGTAAGACTATGTTTGGCCTATTATGAATGCATCAAGTTGTTTATAACTACGCTTTGACGACTTTGCAGTTACTGTGGTGTTGGGCAGACTGAATACTCATTCGTCGGGAGGTAAAAGAGGCGTAAACAATTATTGTTTACGCAATTTAATCCTTAAAACTAGTTTTGATTCATGACCATGATTTCCCATAATTATTCAAAAATCAAAATGACTATATTAAATTAAGGCCCTTACAGAACACTTATGAATGTCTAATATGAAGTTACCACTGGTTCAGACTGTAGTTTTCTACTAAGGAGAGCAGAACTCAGTAGATACTGTTTAAAAAATAGATTTATACAAAATCATATAATTTTTATTCAAAATTTAAAATAATTGTATGAAGCAAGTCATATTCAAAATCATTAATTTGGAATTGGTCGAGAGAGTATTATTTACCAGTACTTCGTTGGTTCCAATCGCCACTAACTGATTTCTATGGTTTATATAAACACATTTACTTATTTAATTGCATACGTTAAAAGTTACGTATGCAATAATTGAGAAAAAGATAACAATTAAGATGATCTGTACCAGGCAACCTCACAAACTGAATAGCAAGAAAAAGCAAGATTGTGACACATCAAATTACAATAGGTGTCAAAATTAAAAAAATTATCTTAATAAATACCTACATGATACAGAGAAAAAATACTAGTTCTAGTACTAGTGTTTTACTAGTTCTTTACTAAATTTAAATTATTCGTTATTAGCTATTTTGATAAATAAGCCGTAAATTAACTTTTTTGTAATTATATCAGCAATACACTTCTGTAGAAAGGTACGGTATCCCCTCTCCGACGGTTAATTAGATTCATGTTGGGAAACATTAGTTTCAGTTGTCATTGCAAATTTTGCGATACGATTGCTGTGAGATCGTTGTTGCAATATCTTGTATGAAACCATTGGCTCTGTTTTGGCGAATGGCGGTCACCCGTAACGTACCCATTAAACACCTTAATGACTCACCTTTATATATGTCCTTTATTTTTAGACATAACTGTTAAGTCTAAATAAATGAAAACACTAATTGATTGAGCATTTAACGTTAAAAACAAAAACTCATTTTTCGCATTACTTAGATCCTGGGTAAACAGCTATGCGTCTACAAGAAAGGCTGGTCCAGTGCAGCATTTTTTTATTTAAATATTGCCACATTGTACAAGAAACTTGTTCGTTTATCATACATTTGTTTTGTATTATTAATTCTAGAAGGAAAAAACTGTATTTTTATGTAATAAAGTGATCGGGACGGTCAGTTTCCTCACCTGCTATTCACACGATGAACAACGAACCACATGGGTCGTCTCATTTCAGAAAATACAAGAAATATAACGTTAACAAACTGCCGATAACTGTTCCATACATTATATTATCAGCTCTATGAATATTCCATTCTATTTAGCTACGATAGGGCTAATTGATAAAGTGTACTAACGACATTGTGTACGAATCCTTGAGATTACAGTCAACAAGTGATGTGTCATCATCAATACAAGGTCACACTGCAGGGACAGTGGATCTATCGCAGTTCACTGCTGGCCATAGGTCTCCTCCTTTTTGCGCCAGATATCCCTTTATCAGCGACCTTTCGCAAATCGTCGGTCCATCGGGCCGGAGGGCGTCCTACGCTACGGCTATTGGGCTACGGTAATCTCGAGATTTGGTCACCCATCCGAAGAACGAGAGCGGCGTTGGCTTGTTGGTGAGGACTGTTGCCTTCCGATGTGGAGGGTGCAGGTTAAAGTCCCGCCACGTACCAATGTGTTTTCGAAATTATATGTACGTTTATCCGATGCTCGTACGGTGAAGTAAAACATCGTGAGGAAACCTGCGCACGCCTGCGCCTGCGAAGTGATTCAAAGGTTGCGCATGAAGTCGGCTAATTCGCACTGGGCCTATATGGACGACTAAGGGGTATACACCCGCGTACGGGTAGGCACGTTCCCCTCGGTGGGGACGTATTATACGGTATAATGAGCTGATGATGATGATCTGAGGAACGATAATGCGATAGTTGCATGACTTCGATCATCAACCCAACGCACTAGCAGCTAAGCAATCGAGCCATCAAGTAATGTGTAATAATATTATTTTCAAGTAGATTTGAAAAAAACACGATTACACGATTCGACCAGGCCATCAATTCCATCAATTTACTTGACCTTACAGCTTCTTGTAATTTAACTGTAAATTTGGTATTCCGGTACAACTTTAATATTAATGGTTTAAAATGGTAATTGTGTAGTATAATAAATAGTCTCATGGTGATACCAATTAAAATCTACCATAAAGCAAAACGAACGAGTGCAACTGCATGAGCATAAATAAAAGAGGTGCTGACGTCAACCCAACGCTAATTGTAACTCTAATAAAATGACCGAAAATCATTAGAGCGGGGTGTCGCGACGATCGTATCGTATTTGAACAATAGCCGCGAGCGACGAGATGAGACACACTTAGGGCTGCCACCTTTTCTCGAGGTACGAGTAAAATGAATATATTTATCACTGCAACCATAGTAAAAATTGGGAAATTCAAGAAACGAAATATTGAACACCTTGTTTTACATGTATAATAGATTTTTTAAAAACACTTAAAAAGTAGTAGGTAGAAATGCTTATTAAAGAAATAAAATATTCATCATCAGCTCATTAATCGACCCCACCGAGGGGCACGAGCCTACCCGTATAGGGTGATAAGAAATAAAATATTGATTTATAGTAATTATTTCTTATTCAATGTGCAAGTATATTGCCCATTACTTTTAATAGTTGAGCGCTGGTGGCATCCCTAGATTCAGGCGATCACTATGCGCCCGCGCAACAGACTTGCGGATGAACGACTGGATGATGTTGCCTTTTGTTTTAATGTTGATAGTTATTATTCAATCGTCATTATAATATCATAGTCTTTGCAACAACTGTCACAATGCGTTAACTAAGGCTGAGAGCCTTCTGCGCTCAACACTTGTCCGGTAAAAGGTCATTAGCGGCCAACAACAGTAGTCATTTAGAAAAAGCGATATAGGGACTTAAAAGCATGATTAAAGGCAAAACCTATAAAGGTGGTGTCGATGTGCCGACGTCACACATGCATTTCATACAAGGAATATTAGCATTAAACATTTTAACAGACTTTCAGTATTTGTTTTCATTTGTCTTTAATAATATTTACCTGTAAGTTAATCAAAAACATGCCTGAATTATAAATAAGCTTTCTAAAGATAGGCTTGTGTCCGATCTCGCACCCTCGGCCCCCATGAAGTGTCCACTGGACCCATGCATATAACATAGTTCGTTATCGGCCCTTGGGGGACCAGAGTGGATTTTGTTTTGAAGCCAAGTTTTGGTTTCCTCTCGACTCCCAAAATACAGTTGCATATTAAATCATTTGAGTCTGCTTTATACTTAATCGATTTTCTTAATAAAGTACTAGAAGATCATACAAAACAAGAAGTTAAAGTAATAAAAAATTAAGAATTTATTTATTAAACAACGATTAGTTGTGTCACCGTGTAGAGACAGCAGAGAAAGTTTTATCTTGTTTGCTTAAAAGCTTTCATTGTGCATACATGGTTCGCAAAATCATGAACCACTTAGTGTACTACGATAATAAGATATATATTTTTATTTTTTCCACAGGTTAAGGACATTGACAGTGAGAGCCAGCACTCGGTGCGGTCGCCCGACAACTGCAAGCTTGAAGAGAAACTGTAAGTGCACTTTACTTGTGTTTATATTTTGACTTGTGGTGGACGTGGTGGGTTACAACCCAATTTCTTCATAGCTTTGCTGTACGTGAAGGTCTCTGCCCTTCAGTGGACCGTTATAGGCTAATGATGATATGTAAACCTCGACAACTTGGAAACCCGGTGATAGAAGAAAACCGCACAGATGGTGTTAAGACAATACGAAAGTTTCAATGCAATTCGATAGCGAGTATATGTAATATGTGGGAGAAATCAAATTATTTATCTTAAACATAGATAAGCAGAAACACTTTTCTCTCTGTCAAAACGAAACGTGTTTATACATATTCTGTGACGTCATTCACATTATTTTTTAACTGATTGCAAGAGAGGAAGAGAATTCTCCATTCGGCCGCTCTATAGCTTGATGCAGGATGCAAACGAAGGGTTCAAAAAAAAATAAATAAATAAAATTGAGCGTGAAGCCTGTAGGAAAAAGGATTCGATTTCTCGAACAATATTTTTATTTCAAATCATAATAACTAATATCTCATTTAAATATTCTATGTTAGTTTATACCTAAGTGCCGAGTGTTATCAAACTGTTTATTTAGTTATGGACAATAATTATTATTATAATTATTAAAAATATGGTCGTAAATGCGTTTGGGGCATATGATTTCATAGCTGGTTTTGGAATCTGTGATTGTAAAGAAATGCCTAACGTTGTAATTGAATTTATTTCATATGAATGTGTATTAAATTAATATTATCTACGCCATTACAGATTCCGATTAAAAACATTGTTCACGATTGTAAGTAATTCTTTAATTATAAACACACATGCAGGACACGCGAGGCCGCTGTTAAATAACAGCAGGAACACTGTAACAGTGCATTTTTCTTACAAAACTGTGCAAGGCCTATTATTGTATTATGTCAGTTACGGTAACGGTCACGCAAAGATGGCGATGCATATCTTATATCTATAACGTAGTTAGAATGGAGAGGATGACTGAATCTTACTAAATATATGTAACTCAAAGGTGACCACTGACATAGTGATCTATCAACGCACAGCCTCAACCGCTGAACAGATCGGGCTGAAATTTGGCATGCAGATATATTCTATGACGTAGGCTAAGAAAGGATTTTCATTAATTGTACCCCCCAATGTATAAAATAGGCGATGAATGTTTGTATAAAACTCAGTCAATTTTAAACCGATCGGGCTGAGATTTTGCATGCATAAAGATACTATGACGTAGGCATCCCCTAAGATGGGATTTTAAATTCCACCCTAAAGGGAATAAAATAGGGGATGAAAAAGAACAACCTTGACGAGCATTTGATGCCGCACTAAGGGTTCCGAGTTAGATTACTGATCGAAACATTTGTGTCCATGAACATGTCTGTTTGTATTGGTCTTGGTTTTGTCTATGAATACTTTGTATGCATTTACAAAAAAAAAAAAATGTTTATCCATTGTATGGGACCCGCAATACAAGCTTCACGCTTAACTTGGGACTAGATGGCGTAGTGTGATGTCAGTGTATATTTATTTTTAGGGAATTAGGCCCTAATCCACCTAGGGGGCCTCATTTGGATTTGGATGTTACCGATTTTCATTTAACGTGTCTTAAATCGTCTTTCTTTGGGCCAATCAGGTGATTAAGCTATAATGTCTTTACCAAACTGAAAATATCGCATAAAGCACCTTTGACTGTGCAGTTTCCTCGCTAGATTTGAAACTCACTACCCCGATTCACTTAGCGATCTAAATTCAGCTCTGTGGCCACTAGACCACGGAGGCAGTTTGGTATTGATGGCTATAGATACCTCGTTATCAAATCAGTCGAATATTTGATGTTTCGCGAACACGCCGAAACCCATAAAAGGCGTCGCCGCTTAGCATTGAAGTGTGCGATTATATGCAAAACTCGACCCTTGCACGCCGTGGGAATCTTTGTGCGAAAGGTCCATCACGAGTGCATTACACGGAAATGATTTGAATGGTGACAAAGTGCCAATCAAATGGACAGACATATCATCCTTTTGTTCATTTGTTATGAGTATGCAACTTAAATACAACCCAATTGATGCGAGGGGATTTTTTTCGGAATGACTTATCGCTGTTGGCCGCAGGTAGGCCACAGTATCACCGGACAATTGTCATGATAAATGAGTCCTGGAATCGTAAGGACTATTTCATATTATTACAAATCTGGGTTGAAAATAACCATGTGCTTACACGCTGCTCGAAAACTCATGTTTTATGAATATTATTAGTTTTCCAAGTTAGTTGGGCAAGTCCATTTTTAAAGTAATTGAAAATTAATTTAACCAAAGTATAACACATATAAAAAAATATGCAACGAGCCTAAGGGAGTCCAGAGTGGGACGCGAACCCCGGCTTAGGGCGTAGCAGGGGGGGCTAGGTGACCTAGTATAAGTTTGGGGAAAAAGCAACCAGGTACGTAACGGTAACGCGAATAGGGACTGGTCGAACTTACAGGGACTCGCGACGAAGGCCCCCACCGGCGGGGACGGAATCTCGGTCTTGAAGTTTTGCGTGTGTTTTGGAATGCTTTACGCGCTTTGTCCGTCGCGATGGCGACAGTGATCGGATCGTGTGATTTTATTTTACATTTCGATAATATTCCAGTTATGGTCACAGCCCATCTCCGTTTGTTTGTAAAATCCGGTGTTTAAAAATACAAATACAATAGTTTATTTTTCTTAATGTCTTTCGGATGGTTGATTACAAAAAAATAATTATAATAATACGATTGCTTTTATTAAACCTTTTTTTTTGCTTTTAGTTGTAGTCAACAAAAAGCTATTTGACGATATTTGGCACTGCGGTGATATGTACTATCTACCTAGACGACTCAATTCTGAGTCTACCACCAAAATCTGTTTAGGTACGTGGTTTATTTCTAAAAACATCAGTTTTTACCTGTAAAATGCTGTTACTTATCTTTCATATCTGTTATTACCTAACTTTCATATGGCCCAAGGAATTAAACGCTTAAGGAAACAGGTAAAATTGACGATAATACGAGTTCAAAAAGACTTGAAGAGGAACAAATAATAAAAAAAAAAAATTAAGACCGCCTAAATACCTTATATGTATCTTCAAATAAGCACAGATCGCGACATCAACTTTTCACTTTTTAATTGTGGCAATTAACCTACTCAAACACACAGTTCATACGCATCAACAGAAATAATATAGTGTAACACGAATTTTTATAACGTCCTCGTATTTAACCTTAATATATAAAATTTCTCATTAAATACCGCCTCTGTGGTCTAGTAAGAGCCTCGGTGTCTTATTGGTGTGGACTGTTGCCTTCCGATCTGGGGGGCGCAGGTTCAAATCTCGCCAGGTACCAATGTATTTTGACAGACATCGTCCCGTGAAATAGGAGTGTTTTGCACTTCTGTGTTACGGGATAAAATTACCGGGTATAAGTGACCTAGCCTCTGTTGTCTCGGGCGATGGACGCAGTGCGGCATTAATGGACAATAATAACTTTCTATCAGTCGTTGGTCTCAATCAATGCCAATTTGTCATGGTCAGACGTATCATGCACCAGCAGGTGAGCGTCCTGACCGTCCTATCCGTCCGGGGAATATCACCTTGGCCGAATACGAGTAGGTATGTTTATAATTACTACCATGCTGATAGTAACTGGGACTAAAGCGGTAACATCCCTTCCGAAGTACGTAGGGACTCAACCCTTTTTGATGACCCATGTAGTCGAGACGTCGGCTGCTACACAAAGGATTCCGGGTTCGATCCCCGGGCATTACAAACATTTGTGTTTGTAAACATGTATGTTTGTAATGGTCTGGGTGTTTTCTATGCATTATAATATGTATGTATTTACAAAAAAAATGTATAAGTATGTTTATCCGTTGTTTAGTATACAGGCTGCACGCAAAACTTGGGGCTAGATGGCGCTGTGTGAATATCAGTGGATATTTATTTACTCAAGATAATATTTGTCTCTCACCCATCCTATGATAGACCATTTCGATAATTGATTAAGTAGTACGATATCCACCGAATAAACAAAGTACCTATCGTATATAAAAAAGTTGTTTCCGATTTGGCGCCAAAAGTGTGATGGATCATTATTCCAAGCACATATTTACGTACGTTTTAAAATATCTCGGTCGATAAAATCTGGAACCGAAATTACTTCAAGCGGGTTAGCAACTTTGTCGTTTTATACCAAATGTACAGGGTGTTTTTTAAAATCTTATGTGATTCATCGCATCTGTAAGTATTTGTATGACAATAAATATGATATAAATATCGATTTAAATTCACGAAATGCCACCTAGTCCTTATTTAAGTAAGGATCAAATATGGGTAGCAACGGATAAACATCATCATCATATTTATGTAGTCCTTTTATTTGTATATTTTGTATATATAATACATTGGTACACAAAGAAACACCATGACCAATACAAACACATATGTTCACGTACACAAATGTTTGCATTGCACGGAGATCGAACTCGAAACCCTTGAAGAAGTACATAGCTAACATCACAACCATTACACCACACAAGCCGACCAATCACAATGTAATATTGATTTGTTTTATTAAATGAAAAAATATATAATTTTAATATTTACAATTTTTATCATATATTACAAGTATATAAGGTAACTATAATATATTACACCCAAATAAATAATTAAAACTAAAAAATATAATTAAAAGAAGTCCCTTTCGGAAAAGTTCCAAAAATACTGGTAGCGTTACCCCTTTGAATTGCCAGACTGATAAATAAAAAAAATGAATAGAACCTTAACTACGGGAAAGCCTACGAGAATTCCTTGCAGTAGAAGGTTATGTATTTATTTTTAATGATTAACATACCACTTTAAAACGCAAACTTAGACCAACATCAGGAATTTGTTGAAAATACAACGAAATTACTTCTGAATCCAATATTGATATCTTCCAGGACAGTTCTTACGCGTACAAACATAAACGGATTGAAGCATCTTTGGGAGATGTGGTCTTGCCATATCCATATGTATAAGGTCATGTGCGTATATTTTTTCTTTTATTAGGTTTTATGTTTATTATTTACTATATTCTATTTTAAGATAAACTGTTTTATTCAGTGAATGGTGTGTTCACCAATAACAATATACATACATTTACCACAGATAAGATAGACTCGCATATATTACGAACGTATCTCTCTCATTGCTCTAACGCAAGTTTTGCGGCATCACGAACATTTGTTGTAAGAGTGTACTCGTACTTTTAATGTATATAATGTTATGTTGTTAGTATACCAAATTAATAAATGGTCCAAATTTATTTTCACACAGTACCTATAAAAATGACATGATTAATTACCTTTCCCTCTTTATATTATAAGTGTACAATATAATTATATATATAAAATAGCAGAGGATGTGACAGGACGGTCAGGTCGCTCACCTGATGGTAAGTGATACGACTGATCATGACAGAGAGGCATTGAAGGAGACCAACAATTGATAGACAGTTATGCTATCAATGCCGCACTGCACCCGTCACCTGAGACACCTGATGTTAGGTCTCTTACACTCAGTAATTTCACTAGCTACAGTGCACTCATCCTGAAACACAAAACCGCATAGCACTCCTGTTTCACGGACGATTTCTGGCACTGCGACGACTCAGTATGGAGTCTACCACTAACCACGTTATAATAGGATAACATCATCATCATCAGCCCATACATACGTATAGGGTGATTAGGCCTTAGTCGTCCACGCGGGCCCAGTGCGGATTGGACGAATTCACACACAACCTTCGAATCTCTTCGCAGGCGTGCATGAAGGTTTCCTCACGATGTTTTCCTTTACCGTAAGAGCGTCGGATAACGTACATATAATTTCGAAAATTCGAAAACTCATTGGTACGTGTCGGATTTGAACCTCAGCTCTCCCGGTAGGAAGGCGACAGTCCACACCATTGAGCCACCGACGCGCATAGGATAACGTTAGTGTCAAAATGGTGGAAAATTAGACGAACGTGTTAACCAACTTTGCCATGATAAATACACCCTGTATAATATTCGAGCTTAATATTCTGGTGCGATCGTGTTTTGACCCCTCGAGCTCAGTATGAGCGGTCACTGACTTCTTTAAAAAATATTTTAAATGTAGTAGGTAAGTGTTTAAAATTCCTGAAAGTTATTGACCGCTTTTTTAAATTACTACTAACCAAAAAAGGAGAAACGAGTGAAAGGTTAGCTTATCTCTTAAAATAAATTTCTTCCAAGTGTACATACGAATTTGTAGTAAGGCATTACATTAAATTCCCTTTATTTATGTTTAAAAAATGTATAGGTACGTAGTCTTTATTGACCTCCATTTCCACATGTAAAATTAAAAGCTATTGGATAAATTGAACAATTATTGAAAGCTTCCTGACAAAAGAATTAATAATTCTTATAAAGAATTATAATAAATATTGCCTCTGTTAAATTGGTTGGTACTTGATTCTTTTTATAATTCCTTAACAAACCCCTCGGTCAAATTTTATGAAACTGTAACGCGTTGATGTCTCTTCTACAGATAATTGTTTTACTAAGGAACTATGACTTCATTAATTTTCATATCTTTTAATATGAATGTTATACCAAATATCATTAATCTTTATTTTTAAGTGTTTTGCATAAAGCAGTATAAGGGATAACGAGGGTTGCATTTTTGCTTTTCTTCTTTTTATCCTATTTAACGCAACGAACATCATCATCATCATATCATGAACGAGATCATCTGTTAAAAAAAATAATGGATGTTTTAATTTTCCAATAGTTAGCTCTGTATTTTATGATAAGATAATAGATGAGTTCCCATAATTTTCAACAAATTGATACGCCAAAATTGCATCTGACGACTGCAATGAAAATATTTCTTTGTCATGGTACAGTTATGTCATTGCCCTTCAAATCCTAAAAACGTCGCCTTGAATAAAGGTCAGACTTCAGAATTCAATAAACTAACGGAACTCTTATGTCAGTGCATTGTTGGTGTATGCATGTTTTTGATGACTCAGTATTTTTAATGTATTTTTTTTTATTTAATTTTGGGTTTCATATATTTTTACTTAACAGCCTGCTGTCATCATAATTATTATTATTAGCCATTGGACGTCCACCGCTAGACGTTCTGCAATGGTTTCCATATGCGCCGCAATTAAGTGATTTGTATCTAGCGATTTCCAGCAATCTTAAATAGGTGAACCGTCCATGCAAATCGACCATAAAAAATATATTCATACGGTGAATCATACCATTTTTTTTAATCTTACAATTATTTAGGGATGTCAATGCAAAAGCCTAATCAAAGTGGGAATAATCACACAAATCGAGTTTTACTATGCGGTCTCGGGTTCAATTTCCTGGATCACTCCGCAATCTAATCTACATGTAGACCTCGAAGGCAGTTATAGAGTCATATATAAAAAGCTATATGTGTTTAATAGTTTTTTTTATTGTATACGAAGCATGAACATGATTTATGTAAATCAAAGTTCAGACTACAAGTTAGGGGCGTACCATATCGAAGTGTCAGGTGCGACGGCAATGATCGCGCACGGTGACTGATCGCAAGTTCATTGCCGTAGCGGAAGCGCGCGCGCAGCTGTTACATTAACGCGAGCCACGTCCGCGGATTTTCACCTGTGGTATAGGACTAAAGCGGTAGCGGTAACAATCGTTTGTTTGATAGGTACTGACGCAATTTGTAATTTCCTGCTAAATAAAGACCACCTTACATTGAATCAAAACCAATTAAGAAATCGTTGGAAAATTATAATAAAAATTGGAGTTTGGTGTTGCTGTTGACACCCGGCTGTCAGCTGTCAAAACGTTAGCTCTAAGGAAAGTGATTAAATATTATAAGAATTCAATGTCTAATTAATTATATAAGTTCAATTAGTCGAGTGATTTATGTGAGGTTGCTAGGTTGGTGGGATCACTTACTTTCCTAAATTATTATTATAACTTACTGTAGAGACAGATTAATTAAGTTCTTACATAAAAGTGACATGGCTAGTAAAATTCTTGATAGCTCCAAGATATCATGAATTAACAAATCTTCAAGTCAATGGAATAGAAATTATCTTTCTGCTTGTCAAATAAAAAATACGAAACGCTTAAAACAATAATGTGATTTTTTATTCAAAGCAATCTTTAAACATTTCTCAGTTCATATGAACAGAATATGAGACAATGAAACGCATCCATAAATGTTTCATCATCATCAGCTCATTAGACGTCCCCACCGAGAGGCACGAGCCTACCCGTATAGGGTGATTAGGCCTTAGTCGTCCACGCGGGCCCAGTGCGGATTGGACGACTTCACTTCACACACAACCTTCGAATCTCTTCGCAGGCGCGCATGAAGGTTTCCTCACGATGTTTTCCTTCACCGTAAGAGCGTCGGATAACGTACATATATTTTCGAAAAATCGAAAATACATTGGTACGTGTCGGGATTTGAACCTCAGCCCTCCCGGTAGGAAGGCGACAGTCTACACCACTGAGCCACCGACGCTCTCCATAAATTTTTACCAATCAATAAATGCTTAGTTACTATTGTGTCTATTCCTATTCAACCTATTGCAGTCCACTGCTGGACATAGGTCCCCTATTGTGTCTATAAATATCCCTATTTCAACTTCTCTATCGAAACGCTATAAGCTTACACCTTGGACGTTCATGGCGTAGTAGCGTACGCACAGTCTATCACCATATAATCGCTCCTAATTGGGCATCACTTTCGCTAATAATTGCCCGTTGCCAAACCATTGGCTTTCCATGATGGTTCGATGGTGCTGACCACCTTGGATGTAGAAGATGACAAGTCCGCTGATTACGTAATTGTATGCCATGGTGTGCGCGACACAATAATAAGTAGTATTATTGTATATAATAATTAAATTAAATATTTGAATACATTTATTGATTTCATTATATTTAACAAAAGCAGTTATAGAGATTTTGAGTAGGGTATGCAAAGCTACTGATACAAATCGCAAAAAATATTATTTTTTTAAAGTGAGTACTGTTTTTGACAGCAGATCGTTTATCGTTTAAAAGTATGGGGTATATTGGGCGAAGAAGAAGTGTTTAGTATTATCATCATGTCGATCTTACAATTCATCGGGTAACACGACTTCTTGACATAGAGGTTTAAGGGACACAAGAAAAGAACTTAGTAACGTTGAGGTATACACAAATTCTGCAAGAGCACCAAAATCTTACAAAATACTTATCCGTATCTGCTGTCTACAATCTTAATGTAACCACGCGGTATGAACAAAATTGAACGATACCACATAAACGTAATATAAGTTGTGTACGTTTAGTTCAGACTTTAAAGAACAACACATTTTTTGTAAGAACTAGCTAATTTTATGTATAAATACATAAATGTATACTATGCGTAGTGGTAGTAGCGTACTACTTAGTTATGTCGATGTTTAAGAGATGTTTCTTGCAGTAAAACATAGCCACATAAGGTATGTTTATCCAGTGTATGTCAGGGTGCTATACCAAATTTATAAATATCACTTAAGATATGAAGAAGTAACAAACATACACACTCACAAACTTCGTCGTTTACATATAATAACACGACTAAAAAAATATATTCAACGTCTTGAAATAATTGAAAAACTGTGTACACATTGCATCCGTATTCAAAAATGTAAAAACATAAATCATTTTAATACCTCCAAGTATTCCGGCAACACGTATTCCACGGCTTATATTTTAATGCCTACAAATAACACACGATACATCATGTATTTTAAAAATGCATATTTACGATGACACCTCTCCTTAACTCCTGCAAAAGGAAGTGAGGATTCACCCATGGCCTTCGAAGAAAGAATAAATTTATCGACACGAACCTACTGTATAAATAAGCAGCCAAAAGGTACGTCTTTCTTTGTGACCTCTGTATTAATCACTCGTTAACATGCTGATGGAATGTGAATAATTTTAATAGTATACATTTTTATTAAACAAAAGTTTCCGCTTCTTGATGTTGCTTGCTTACGAAATATTAATCACCCTTTGTATAAAATACTGCAATACGATAATATAATATATACCTAGAGACTGGCACGTAAAAGTGTTTAAATAAGGACAGGCTGGCTGATTTAAATATCAAAGAAGTCTTCATCCATTGGTTTTTATGACTTTCATATTAGTGTTTTATTTCATTTTATAAATTAAATATGTTATTTTCTTGTTATTTTTTTTACATGTAAATCGTCTACCAGTATATAGTGAACAAACGTAAATTTAGGTCGAACGTGCAATGTTAACTCAATCTCAAATGCCTAAATTTGCTTTCACTACTTTCGTCAACAGAGCTAGTAAATTTAGAGCTACCTAGACATTCACATATAAAACGAACGTAGTAGGAATCCCTTTTTTAATGCGGATGCGGAAATATTGAAAATTTCTCATCGGTGCAGCTGCGCTCGGCGCATCTTAACATTATGGTAATGTAAACTAATAATCACTAAACGATTCAATTAGTCATTAGCCCATGTTGTCCCTTTGTTTGCCGTGACATAAGATTGTACAGGACCGATAATGACTACAGGAACTTGATTAGTTAATAGGGGAACGAGCTGTGTATGTTAATTGGTGATAATTAAGTCATATGCATAAATTATACGTAAATACACATCGGCTGTAGGTCGTTTGTAGCCTTAAGAGGAATTAGTAATACTGTATGTCTTGGCTTAATATTCACTTCCGAAATATAAATCATCAAGGAGTTTCAGACCATCAGATTGGGAGTAGGCCAATGGCATATTTAACTGTTCCTTTAATGTGTAAAGTGTTGATGTTATTAATTATCATACCATAGTACTGTATAGCTAGTTAGGCAACCTTACTAAAGACCCTAAGCAGTAATCATCTGAAGATGATTACTACTTAGAGTCTTTAGGGACGTTTAATGAGCTGAAGCTCATTAAACGTCCCCACCGCGGCACGAGCCAACCTGTACCAGAGTGTATAGACCCTTTATACTACCGCTGACGGATATATCCAATAGAAATAATTGATTTCCAATTGTCCCTCCTGGCGGTTAAAGGGTAAATCATCCACGCGGGCCCAGTGCGGCCGACATTACGCACAACCTCTGAATCTTTTCGTCGGCATCCACAGGTTTCCTCACGATGTTTTCCTTCACCGTAAGAGTGAAGAGTGAAGTCGTATAACGTAATTTAATTTCGAAAATTTGAAAGAATACGTGGTGGGATTGGAACCTGCGCCCTACAGATCGGAAGGCAACAGACCACACCAATGAGCCACCGACGCTCATAGTAACACTCTATCATAAAACCTGTATTCTATATCTTTATCTGAATATAGTTTGCGATGCCACCGTGAGCTTGAAGGGTTACTGGCAATGTCTGTCCCGGTCCCATGCACCACGATGCATTTATTTGGAGAAGGGTCTGCATAATTTGACACTGATCAGATATTCGAAACTGCTATCAAGCCGAGACGTTAATTGATCGATTGCTATTTTTGATTTAGATTTAATCGGATATTTAATATTTGTTGTCACCACGATGCTCGCTTTCAGGTCATTATACCTTTGTTTATTTTGTTTTATTAAAACTAAATTTAAATTTTGCCATCGATGTGGGTTTTCATACGTCAAGGTTTACTTGTTATTCACAGAGGTGTAGTCATATTTTATTATTACATTTTTAATCGAAATACCTACTACATATGATAAAAAAGAAAGTAAAATGGACGACCTAATCGCACACTGCAATCTCTTCCAGGCATCCTTGGGGCACCCAAAACATTATCCTTGGGATGGATAATAATTATTTATATCCATCCCAAGGATAATGTTTTGGGTCAAATATTTTATTATAAAGAGTTCTTCCAGTATTTTGTGCACCGAAACTTTTTACGTTTGTTTACTTACAATTACTCGTAATTATGTGCGTACACGTGTTTTACTTTTACTGGTAATTTTGATTGGCTGTTATTCTTTCAAGTTGACATGTTTAAATGTCTAACAATGTATGCCGACTAAATAGGACACTCCGCCAAACGGTACCTACATTGTTTATGTTATACACATGCAACCTCTTAGTCTTCAAGAGAAAGCGTATTGTGCGTTTGTGTTGTCTCAAATATTGTTGCTCTTTTAGGTTAGTCCTTTCAGCTAATACAAAGAACAGTTATGGACTGGTTCACTTTAAATACTTGGTGCGCAGGTCGTAAATACTTACTAATCACTAGCATGCTCCACAAAGCTGTACGAGTATTTGATGACGATCATGTCAGTTAGCTTGTTGGTTCAACAATCATATTTTGTAAAACTTTGACGACCCATTTGGTGTTGCGGTTGAGACATCGGCTGCAACACCTTGGGTTCCGGGTTCGATCTCCGGGCAATACAAATATTCGTGTGCATGAACATGTCTGTTTGTAATGGTCTGGGTGTTTTCTATGTATAATATGTATGTATTTACAAAAAAAATATAAAGTATGTTTATCCGTTGTTTAGTACCCACAATACAGGCTTCACGCTTAACTAGGGGCTAGATAAAAAAAACTGATTAGGCCGAGACCGAATGTGAATGCCGTCTCACCTGGTGAATAGTGTCACCGTAGCCTATAAACATTTGCAACATGAAATGCGCTTTTTTATGTTTTGAAGTGATCGGGACGATCAGTTCGCTCAGTTATAAGTGATATGCCTGACCATGATATAGCAGTATTGAAAAAAAACAATCAGTGATTATTGTTAGTCAATACCACCCTGCGCCCGTAACTCGACACAACGGATGTTAGGTCCCATATACCCGATAATTTCACTAGCTAACGTTGCCGGCCTTTTAAGTGAGAAAAGTCTGTGTCCATGGAATAGATAAAGTAGCTTCTTGATCGATGCTTAAGGTGGCGAGTAGCCAATGAATTGCGACTGCTAGGATTTCATCCGCATGAAAGTCATTTAGAGCTTCGCCTCCGTTAAGTAGTGGATGTTTTAGGCTGCAATTATTATGATGAAGATAAATTAAAACTTCTAAGTTTATGTATGATTTGAAACTTGTTGGTTATAAAAAAGTTGTTCCAATGTCAACTACTTGATTTTCCTGCCCTAACAGCTGACACATAAATTAGGTATACAGAAAAATTAAATTAAAGCTTAAATTTGATATGAATGAATTTTATAATGAACAAAATAATTGTTTTCTAAAAAGCATATCACAAAGGAATCTCCCAAACGGGCTGCATGAGTGAATCAGCGATGCGCGTGAGACGAATGCACGATTTCGGCGCGGCGGATTATACATACTAATGACAATTATACAACGAAATCTTCACAATTTCAGCTATAGGACTGTGGTGGATTGGCTCTGTTTTGGAGCACTGATAGTCTGATATAGTATTTAAGTACATCAGCATCAGTATCTGATATCCAAAACTGTAGCCCATATGATGTAAAGTGGTATAATTAGGCACTGTGAAAATATAATTACTTCAAATGTTGATTTTTTATTGTCCGTTAAGAGAACTGTTTTGTCACTGATAACACTCCTGAGCTAAGTCGTTCAAAGTTTCTATATGCCTACATCGCAACGATAACATGGTGTAGTTCATACGGTACATGTAATACTTAATAAATTCATCACAGATTATTTACTAAAAAAACATAAGGTTTGTTCGTTTGTAAGGTCTTGAAAAACCGAGTGAGAGTTCTGCCACATGAATGCTATTTATTAGCGTCAATTAGTATTGTGCATTGCATTAGAAGAAAGTAACGGACATTAACTATGACTCAAAGGTTCCCCCTTATAGATACTTCAACTCATATGGTCAATTTTTATTAATAACTTTATTTCAATGGACCCTAAACAAAGAAGCGCCAGCATTTCAGACCGTCAATACTTTTGGATAATATTAAACTTCCATGATAAATAAATCCTAACCGACCTTAAAAAAGGAGGTTCTTAATTTGACCTGACTTGTTTGGAATGACTATTCGCTGTTGGCCGCAGGAGGACTTCACAGCTTCAACGAAAAATAAATTTGAAACCGTGTAATTTATGTTCGCTCTCCTCCAAATTTCCTCATTACGATATTCGACCGCTACATATATTCCTACAAGATATAGTTCGTTGATCTACTTTTCAACCTGTAATTTTATTTAATAGAAGATTTCTTTTAATAAGGTGCATCCACACACCAATATTATATATCTGAGAAGAAATATTATCTATTCATTAGAATGTCGGAAAAGTTTGTAATACCTTTACTTCGGAAGATAGAGGAGTAAATTTTTTAAGATTTAAAATTGAGTAAATCTACCAGGCAGCCTCTTAGTGGTAAGGAACCCTAATTGTATTTCTTATATTACAATACATTGTAGCGTGACAACACTACATTGTCGCGTTTTTACTTTTGACTTCTTACGAGTATTCCTGACAGAGAACGACACGAAATTAAATTATATACGTATTAAATATAATATAAACCAATATTATATCTTTAATGTATGTTATTAAACTGAGGAACACGGGGTTCACTTTATGAACACAAATACAATTCAGAATAAGATAGGCCAGAATCCACGATTCACGGCTAACATCCTTAAAAATAAAATAAAATGTTTATTTCAGGCTTAGTCCATAATATTGTTAGTATACAAAAAAAACCTCAAAAGCTTTGTTAGTAAGTCATGTCTCAAAATAAATTCAGTGTGGGGCTCCGGGCACACGCACTTGTGCTTGGACCCAGTGCCGCAGAAGGGGGCTGTCCAGCTTGAAACTGAGCACAATAATAAAATGTGTCTCACTTCGAATTCATTTGGGACTCCGAAAAGTAAATTTTGTCGTAAAGACATACATAACATGTTACAGTATAAAGCAATGTTACACACGGTCCTGGCTAAGGTAGCGGGTAGCAACTGTAAGGGATCAGTCCAGATCAGATTCACGTGGATCATTAGGGGAGGCCTTCGTTCAGCAGTGGACGTTTTAGGTTGTAATGATGATGATGATACACGGTCTCTTAAATAAAAACTTATTAACAAGCTCGATAGGTATTATAGCCTCTATTGCAATTCAAGGAAGGCTGCTTCCAGTGCAGTTGACACATGAACAATTCGGTATTTCCAACAAGTAATTTCTGTCATACCACACGTGTAATATGCAGTAGATCGTCAGATAGTCATACACGTACTAACATTGGCAACATTGTTATATCAGATTTCTTTGTAATTTGAAATGAGCTCATGCGAAAAAGCTAAATTATCCTTCTTGAATTCATTTGTAACTAGAAATATTTTATGAGTACAATATTTAGGTACTTAAATCTTATAAACTGAATCCTAGTTATTAGAAAATTGACTTGATTTGTTTTCTCCAATGACTGACCTACATAACCCCGCCGTGTCCAAAGCATGTTTGTGGGTCATCAAATTCCTGATTTATTAAGCAGTGCAGACTTGGTTCTACGTTGTATTCTAGGCTCCTTTAGAATTTGTGTAAAAATGTCTAAATGCTAGTAATAATAGAAATATTTAAGCCCTTATCAAAGGTAAATGTTACGTTAACAGCCCATGACTGTAATTCATGGCGTAACCGATAATGACGCTTTTTGGTCATTAGTGGGGTGTAATTATGCGGGCAACCGACTTTCCTTTAGAAATCCCCCAAGTTCAGTAACATTACCTTTCTTTTGATTGATAAATAATTGCAATTTCGAATTAACTATAAGGTTTTCATGGTTGGTATTAGCACATTAACACTTGCGATTACATGTCTGTTTGGAAATATCGAATAAAATAAGGATAAGTTTAAGGATATTAAAAGTATCTTTTGACAGTTATTTTACCCAAATAAAAAAAAACAACAAAAAAATTACAAAACTCTTTAAACGCCAACGACACCAGGGGGCATCTCTTAGAACAGTATTACAATAATATTACTTTGCGTTTTATTGGTGACGTAGTATTAGTAATACTATTTTATTATATGGAGAATCGAAAACAATAGATTTTATGTTGTGCCTGGTTCAATAGGTTAATAAACACATTTATCATCGGTAATACATTTTTCGATGGCAGCCGATTGCAAATCACGTTTGTCATGAGAGATAATGTAATTATGTAACTCCCTACAATAGTAACAATGCTGATCGGTCGGAACATTGATGTCGGATATATGGAAAAGTTATTGTTTGTGCTTCACGCTGCGTTCAACGGTGGCGCAACCCGCGGCGCGAAAGTGAAACTTCCGTGGATGCGAACCAACGACCTTTTTCCATAGACAACAAATAGTACGACAAATATGGAAGATGAGAGTTTACTTTTCTTTTATATTCGTAATTTGAATTAGTTGCTTTGTTGCCTGTATCTGTGTTATGTAGGGTAGAGAAAATATCTGTATTATGTAGGGTAGAAAAACTCATGCTGTGGGCTAGGAAATCTAGTATATATGTGTTTCTTTAATGACTACCCCACCGAGGTCTCCACCGAGGGGCACGAACTTACCCATAAAGGGTGTATAGACCGTAGTCGTCCACGCGGGCCCAGTGTGGATTGGCCGATTTCCTTTGAGTTTGAGTATCTCGTCACAGGCGTGCGCAGGTTTCCTCACGATGTCCTTCACCTTAAGAACGTCGGTTACACGTGCATATATGTTCGAAAGCATTGGTATGTGGCGAGATTTGAACCACCGTCCTCCAGATCGGAAGGCAACACACCATTGAGCCACGGACATTATCAGTATGTTGAAGGCCTCAAGATGACCTTAAAACAGGGAATCGCGATAAAGATACACGTAGCATATAGTTGAGGAGCTCTGGTGACCTTTGCCAACAACACGCACTGTTCAGCAAAAAAAGAAGCTCGAAACTATCTTCATAGACAATAGTATTCCTATTGTCATTCCGCAATAGCCTTCCAGCAGATAATAATATTATTATTCTCAAGCATGGTATTAACCTAATAGGGGATAGAAACATATATATAACAATAGTATTGAAGCCTTAGAACTTAGACATGGAAATTGAGATATTTATCACATTCATTGATTGACCTTATCTATTGTATTGAAGCGAATATGCGCCCCGGAGTCATAGTGAAAGGCGCTCCATGATCCATACTAAATGTTTGTATCACTTTAATAGTGACAAAGCGGAAAAATCATCAGATCTAGGATAAGTGATTAGCAAGTCTGCTTCCACGGTGTCCTCCATCGGTATCTGACCTGTTCGAAGGTTGGCACACAAGGGACTCCGAAACATTATTTCGTCGCGCAAACCACACTATTCGTCCGCTCAGCGAAGCCAGTTGGGCTTTAGCTGCTCTTATTAAGTTTTCCTCGGGGTTATCTCCCGGTTGTTTCGGATTATCCAGCTGTCACCGTCTTTATGTGTTTGGCATAGAATCTTATAATTCTTCTCTCTGTAACTAAGGGATTCACCTCTTCTTCTAGGGTGTGTCAAAACCTCGCGTTCGTAATTAAATTTCTTAATACTGAGTAGTGTAACCAAAAAAGATTAAGAAAATCTCATATTTTATTGCATATTATTCATAAGTACTTTTTATTTACTTAGAAGCCCATACCGTATAGATATTCTTGTGAAGCCACAAAATAAATCGATTATTAACCATGAAAACACTTTCATCGTTAGGCCGTGTTATCATAATTCCTTTTCCATGGTCAGTATAAAAAAAAGCTCGTTAAAGAAAGCTATGCGTTACGGATTTTGTTTACTTTGAATAGCTGCTTCAGATTTTGATGGGCTCAATGCCTTTCTAGTCTTATTGGATTTTTATTTTATTTTGCTGACCTACAAGCACTACTCGACATCTCTTGTCACTCGATGTTTCATCAGCAAAATTGATTAACTTTCTCAAGGCATAACCTTGGGGGATATCTATCATCCATTATGCGCCCGATACCCCGGTCCTCCGGTTTTCTCATATAGCCTCCACCAGCGACCTTTCGCAAGTCGTCGGTCCAACGGGCCGGAGGGCGTCCTACGCTACGCTTGCCAAGACGCGGTCTCCACTCCAGAACTCGTCTGCTCCAACTGGCCATCCGTTGCCAGACATACGTGACCAGCTTTTACCTCCTCACTGTATTCACTAGAGATAACGTGCCTATGTGGGCAGCAGTGCCATTCTGTGTACTTCTTCATACTGCGGTCACCAACGCACCTGCTCAGTGTGGTGACTACGGGCATTGTACCCCCGATGAGTAGTGCCACAACAAATCGGCCCCAGCTCCCAGAAAATAAAACAAAATAGTTTTATGTTTTGTCTAACCGCCTTCATGTTCTTGTGGACACAGCGTTCGGCTACGTACCCCGAAAGCCTTGGCTTAAAATCCCCTGAGGAAAAATCATTTTGTGCGATTTGTCCTACTTTGGCTAGGACTTTGTACGTCATTGTACAAAAGAAATATGATTCCGCGCTTCGAAAGGCACGTTAAGCTGTCAGTCTTACAATCTTAGGATGGTAGTCGTTATCACTAACACATTGAGCCCGTGTAGTGGGTAACGGCCCAATCTCCCCATAGCTAATCTGCGCAGGAAGGCCTATGCCCTACAAAGCCGTCATAGGCTGATGATGTTTTGTTTATTTGTTCACAGAGAGCGCACAGTCCGTTGTTCTTCAGTGCTGATCGGCGCATTAGGACTATGCCTGATTGCGCTGGCGGTCTACACCACGGTGCTCGTGCTCACGGAGTACAGGAGCACCAGGCCCTGCCTCAGCGAGGAGTGCGTTTCCACTGGTACGTATACTGGATGGAATTAAATAAATATCTACTGACATATAATAAATATCCACTGAACACACAGCGCCATCTAGACCCAGACTTTGCATCATCATCAGCTTTAAACGTCCCCACCGAGAGGTGAGATGGCGGGATTCGAACCTCAGCCCTCCCGGTAGGAGGGCAACAGTCCACACCATTGGGCTACCGACGCTCATTACATAACTTTGCATATAACCTGTAATATAGATACTAAACAACGGATAAACAAACGATATATTTTTTTTCAAATACATATTACATATTATACATAAAAAACACCCAGACAAATACAAACAGACATGTTCATGCACACAAAAGTTTGTACTACTCGAAGATTGAACCCGGAATGGTTTAGTTGCCGACGTCTCAAACATCACACCAAATGGGTTGTCAAATAAATGTTAAAATGCAAGGCGATCGCACTCGGATCTGATGGTATAGTGGCCTACTTCTAAACCATCACACCACTTGGTGGCCCTATTACTCGTAATTACCAAGAAAGAAAAAATAAAATCTTTATTCAAATAAATCTGTTACAGATATTTTTGAATAGTCAATTGTTATTATTTTATTATTTTTATGAGTGAGTTTTTTTGATAAGTAATAATAAAACACATCAAAATGTATTTCCAACATATGATGCAGAAAATACTTACATTATTTTATAGCTCAATTGTATCACAACATTTAACTCACGTTACACGTGTAAAAATTATTAAGATAATTGTACAAACGATTAGAAAACATCTCAAGCTATGCTAATTTATGTAAATAAAACAAGAAATGCGTAATCGAGAACCAATTGCATTGAGTTATAGAAGCATCTTAAGAATTATGTTGGAATGCAAAGATGTGCGTAATCTCGTGACACCACTTAACGTATTGTGTAAATATAATAGATTATAAAGAATTATAAAAATAATAGTGGCTTCTTCGAGGAAAAACATCATCGGAAAAATTACGGATGTTTTGTAAACAATGCAGCTATTGCAGTGTGAAATAACATCCATATATGTTTACCAATTTGCACAGATAATATAATTTCTAATTTAGTTTATTTATTTATAAACACAGAAATACAGTAGAAACTTATATTGATGAATGAATATAATTTGCTTTATATAATTATTTTGATAGCAAATAATATTTTTTTTAAAAGTGTAACTACTTACTGAGTTTCTTGCTGGATTCTTCTCAGTAGAATAAAAAATAATAAAAATGTTTATCATAAACATTAAATAAATATAATTAATTTAAAAACTTTATTGCACATAAAATATTAACAAAATAATGATTGCCACTCGGCAACTCGCTCGGCAATAATTACCAGTTTTTAAAACATCTTATGTACTTTTTGATATAAATACTAGTATGTATGGTGCAATAGTTACATCTGCAATTTTCAATCTGACTGGAGAAAATTTAAAATTGAAATATTTTATTTAGCCATAAAATATAAACAAATAAAATATGAATATGAATATTGAATAAATATCCACTGTCATTCACACAGCGCCATCTAGCCCCAAGTTAAGCGTGAAGCCTGTATTATGGGTACTTAACAACGATACAAATACTTATATATTTTTTGTGTAAAAGAAAGAAAGAAGAAAGAAAAAATTATATTATTATTATTTAATTAAATATATTAAACATAGAAAACACCCAGACCATTACAAACTGACATGTTCATGCACACAGATGTTTGTATTGCCCGGGATCGAACCCGGAACCCTTGGTGTAGCAGCCGACGTCTAGACCATTGCGCCACATGGGTCGTCATATTCAATTGTAGTGTAGGGAATACGCAAGTTTCTTTAAAAACTCAAATTATACTGCCAAATAGCATCACCAGTTATTAGCAAAAGCTTTAACGCTGGGTTTTGCACACACAGTTTACGACCGTTTTACGTTTATTTTAATTCCACGTGGGATGAACTATGGGTACTGCGCCATTTTGAATTGATCCACATGCATCGATGGATAGTTGCGACGCATCAGGTGCGCAATTCGCTGGGCAATTAACACCACCCGTGGCATATTAAGACAGTATTTGCATCTCTACTTACATTATTTTTATGATAGTCTCCTATTCGTTTATTGCATCACCTATTATGTACTTATATTAGATAAGATCATGGTTTGTACTCCAGTTATTGCGAAAACTTATGAGTGGAGGAAGGAACATTGTTGTTTTCATTTTTGTTTTGACATAATAATAGATAGTCATACTAATATCAAATTATCAATATTGAAAATAATGTAACAGTGATATCGATAATTCCAGACAGCTTTTTTACAAATTTATGTTAATTAATTTAATTTTTTACTCGTTATCTAATAGAAAGTTCTGATACTCGTATAAACCGTTGCGATATTTTATAATTTTTATTTGTGTATTGCATAAGAGAAAATACTTTTCACCATTACCAACATGACTAAAATAAAATCAATTTTCGTCGTACTCACTTCGCTCTGGTTGTATTCGTCCACGGCACCTACTAACGACAGTGCAATATACGAAACAGCTTCAAGAATACTCCAATCGCTGAACAAAGATGTGGATCCCTGCAATGACTTCTACGAGTTTGCGTGTGGTGGTTGGATCAAGAAGAATCCGGTGCCAGAGTGGGCGACTTCATGGGACCAGTTGGCGAGGCTTCGCGAGCAGCTTGTGGTAGACTTGAGGGAGTTACTCGAGGCTGACGATGAAGAAGGACTGCCCAGCAGTGTATTGAAAGCAAAGTCACTTTATAGAACGTGTATTGATGTTGGTAAGTTTAATAATTTCGTATTCTCTTTTGGAAATAATTATAGTGCTTTATTTTCAGACAAAATAAAATTGTTTTCGATTGTTCGTTGTCCAAAAGAAGATAGTCTACTTTTTCGCATAAAGCGGCTATAATCTATGCACCTACAACTTTTTTGAAAAATTTGTTACGTTTTCTTAAAGACCACTCAAATTTGCTCATTCATTTGACTTCTATTCTTTTCAAATCAAATGCATTTATATCGGGCTCAAAAGACAGTAATTTAGTCAACTTGTTCATTTGTAGTAAAGCTATTTACAAGTCTCTTAACAAAGTAAATTACATTCCCTACTGAAAAGATGAAAGATAGAGATAAGAGCCTAGCATCGTTTCATTCCATGACTTCGTAATTATAGGTCTAGTTAAATCTTGGCCTGGTAATCGTAGGGGATTGTGATGGTAAGACCCACAATACAAAGTGAATAAATCCACAGACAAACTAGAAGAAGGCGGCATCAAGCCGATCCAGCAGATCCTCGGCAAGCTCGGTCTCCCACCATTGCCGCCCGCCGAGCCTAGCGGCAACTTCAGCTGGGAGACGAGCGCTGGTCGAGGGCGCCGTATGCTCGGCCTTAACGTTCTGCTGAGTGTGCAAGTCGCCGAGGACGTGCGGAATACCAGCAGGAACCGAGTCGTGGTATGTACTATTGATCGTCATCATCAGCTCTTTAAACGTTCCCACCGAGGGGCGAGGACAAGGCTACCCGTATAAGGTGTATAGGCCATAGTCATCCACGCGGGCTAAGTGCGGGTTGGACGACTCACGCACAACCTTTGAATCTCTTCGCAGGCATGCGCAGGTTTCCTCACGATGTTTTCCTTCGCCGCAAGACCGTCAGATAACGTACATATAATTTCGGAAATTCGAAAACACTTTGTTAAGTACCGGGATTTGAGCCTCAGCTCTCCCCGGTAGGAAGGCAACAGTCCACACCATTGAGCCACCGACGCTCTTATACTATTGATAAATAATAATAAGTATCCACAGATACTCACACAGCGCCATCTAGCCCCAAACTAAGCATTAGCCTGTAATATGGATGCTAAACAACGGATAAACAACAATACTTTTTTTTGTAAAAACATACATGTAGAGCGTCGGTGGCTCAGTGGTGCGGACTGTCGCCTTCCTACCGGGAGGGCTGAGGTTCAAATCCCGACACGTACCAATGAATTTTCGAATTTTCGAAAATATATGTACGTTATCCGACGCTCTTACGGTGAAGGAAAACATCGTGAGGAAACCTTCATGCACTCCTGCGAAGAGATTCGAAGGTTGTGTGTGAAGTCGTCCAATCCGCACTGGGCCCGCGTGGACGACTAAGGCCTAATCACCCTATACGGGTAGGCTCGTGCCCCTCGGTGGGGACGTTTAATGAGCTGATGATGATGATGATGATGATACATGTATAATAGAACACACCAATACCAATACAAACATGTTCATGCACACAATGTTTGTACTGCCCGGGGATCAAACCCGGAACCGGTATGGTAGCCGACGTTTTAATTGTTACACCCATAGATTTCAATGTTACACCAAATGGGTTGTATGAAACAACAAATTGACTAGCCCGCTTGAAGTAATTACGATGCCAAATATTTTAAAACGGTGTACTTATAACATATGCTTGAAATAATTATACATCAGATTTTTGACGACAAATTGAAAATATCTTTTTTGTACATAAGGTAACTTGTCTATTTAATCATTAAGGGCTATTTTTCGATCAGATCTTGAATCATCATCATTAGCCCTTTAAATGTCCCTACCGACACCGTAAAGGGTGGCCTTAGTCGTCCACGCGGGCCCAGTGCGGATTGGCCAACTTCACGCACAACCTTTGAATCACTTCGCAGGCGTGCGCAGGTTTCCTCACGATGTTTTCCTTCACCGTAAGAGCGTCGGATAACGTACATATAATTTCGGAAATTCGAAATCACATTATGATGTTTTGAACCTGCGCCCTCCAGATCGAAAGGCAACATTTCAGACCATTGAGTCACCGCAGTGGCTTGCACTCCATATTAAATGATTCTCACTTATTAGCTCATTTTCCTCCAATACTATAAATATGTTGTCATCAACAGCTCTTAATTTG
The DNA here is from genome assembly GCA_019425675.1 of Leucinodes orbonalis. NCBI lineage: Eukaryota > Metazoa > Arthropoda > Insecta > Lepidoptera > Crambidae > Leucinodes > Leucinodes orbonalis. The sequence continues at coordinate 31,586 of PQWD01014692.1, read as the reverse complement.
ACAAAAATATAAATCATTTGTTGTTTTTGCGATAACTGTAACTCACTTAACATACCCTACTCATAATCTCTGTGCACATAACTGTGTCACCGACGCTTTTGTATGAGTATATTGGTTATTTATTTTCCCTCCAGATCGAGCAGGTATCCCCCGGATTCAGCGAGCGGTATCTACTCCAGCCCGCGCAGTTTTCACTAGAAGTGTCCCAGTACCGCAAGTACGTACGCGATATGGTGGCGCTCGCCGACGCCGACGCCGATGCTGAGGGGTTCGCCACCGACATTGTCGAGTTCAGCATGAGCCTTGCCAAGGTTTGGCTTTTTATTTATCACTACATAGCCTAGTCAAAATCTTTCTGTCCCTATATGTATGCTTAAATCTGTATGTATGCTTAAATTTTCTGTCCCTATATGTATGCTTAAATTTTTAAAACTACGTAACGGATTTTGATGCATTTTTTTAATAGATATAGTGGTTGAAGAGGAAGGTTTATATGTATAATAGCACTCCATTAAATAATGGAGAAATACTGTTATTTTTGAGATTTGCGGCGGTACCGGCTGGCCTGGGTGGCAGGAGCATGCCTATTTATCAGTATTGTGCGAAACCGGGGCGGGTCGCTCGAAGTTTATGAAAGAAAACAAAATTGTATAATTTTACAATACTAGCTTTGCTTATTATACGTCGCCACCGAGGAACACAAGCCAACCCGTACGCAGGTGTATAGGCCTGAATCACGCGGACCCAGTGCGGATTGGCCGACTTTATACATTTGAATCTCTTCGCAAGCGTGAGCAGGTTTCCTCACGATGTTTTCCTTTACCGTAACTACTTTGCCACGTTACTTAGCAAGCGTTAAATACGGATAAAACAGAATATTTATTGTACGCTGTTGTAGATGATATTATATCTACGTATTTCCATTATCGTATTTAATTCAAGGTAGAAACCTTGAAACTAAGAAAAATTCCATTTCAAATTTTAAATCTTTAGTCGCCGATTTCGGTAAGAAAATGATGCAAGATTTTTTTGTTAGGTGACAAACAGTACTTCAGCCCCCACCTTTCTTTTAGGGCAGTCGGGAGTTCGAATTAGACAAATAGTAGACTTTGTCACCATCAATCCATAGTATATTACTATATTATTGAATTTATAAATCTATTGCGCTGGAAATATAAGTATTTCGCCTTATTATATTAAAGTATAGCTTATTAAATAATGTTATGCTTATCTCAATTACAAAAAATACAAATACATACACTCAAATTTGTCACAAACTTTCGCATCAATAATATTAGTTTAAATAACCAAACATTTTAATTTACCGTTAACGTTATGTGATTTATTAATTATTATGTAGATAATGACACCAGTAGAAGTGCGGAGAAGCGGGACCCATCTTTTCCACGAAGTGAGCGTACAGCAGCTGATCCAAGGCTCCAACGGCGGGCCAGCTCAATGGAAAGAGGTTAGTATTGATTTAACTTTAACTGGCTGTCGCTGTCCTTATGAAATTAAGGTTTTTTCGAGTGGACTTTCCGATTGTGACCGCAGATGGCCTTTACAGCTTCACCAGGCAAGTGGCGAGTGCAGATGACTCTCAGCCTAAAAAAGTTTCTTCAACGGACCCAAGGGCGTTGAAGAAACTGGTTGAATTTAAGCGAGTCCGAATAATTAATTTACAAACAGTGGGCTGATCAGACTGGTCATTTCTTTTCTACATTTGCTTCTGTGACTCTGTGTGTGTGTGTGTGTTTCTGTGTGTGATCGATTCTGACTGATTTATTTATAAAAATATTAAGACAATGCTAAATTGTTGTTGTAACCCAATGATGTCAAAAAGTATGGATCGTGGTATGCTCACAAAACAATCGAAAAAAGTGTTCCAAATGCAGTGACAGCACACATACATATATTTCGAATTTCGAACACCTATACAAAAGAGTACAAACTGTACTCTCATCGGCGGTTCGTTTTTGAGGCACGGATGGCGTATCTACCTATATATATACAGAATATCATTGTTGTAACCAGCACGACTGGGAGAAGTATTTGGAGCTGGTGTTCGCGAACACGAGCGTGACGCTACAGCCGACGGCCGACCGCGTCATCGTCATGGACCTGCCGTATCTGCAGAAGCTGTCCGTACTGCTGTCCGACACCAAGCCGCTTATTATTGGTGAGTACTTCTCTTGTTGAAACAATTTATAATTCATATCAGTGTTGCCGAACTATCAATTGGACTATCGATAGTTGACCTCGAAAATCACCTATACTATCGAAAGCTTAGTTTAGCGCAATAGCATTGATGCACTGCAATACTATCGATAGTATCGTAGTTTAATTGAGAAATGAGTATCGATACTTTCGATTGTGGCAATACTATTGGTAAAAGGTAAACTATCAATACTGGTTAGCCAGGCTAACTATCAATTATAAATACTATTGTTTTTGTCCTACTATGGATAGACAATCGATAGCCTATCAATAGTCGACTATCGAGCGGCAACACTGATTCATATTATAAATGTCTTCTGTCATTTGAATGAATGAATTGACGTGTTTTTAATGTAAGGGTCTCCGCTAGATCAGTACAGGTTTCGAATCCCAATTTAGAAGACAATATCGTCTAAACAAGTAATATCTTTCTAAACAAGTAACATCGTCTTAAAGTTCCGTAGGTACCTATATTATTCTGTTTCGAAAAAGTTTCTGTGTTATAAAGTTTTAAATCAGGAAAGGGGAACTGTGTTACCCCGAATTTAACACGAGCGAAATCGCGGGTAATAACTTGAAAAGTGATAAAAATAATAGGTTGGTATCTAATGAAAATCACGATTACTAAAATTGGTATTGGCTTTTGGAACAAACAAATTATGTCGTGGAGGCTGCATTTTGGAAACGTAGCATAGAAAGCTCTCTAATAGACTGACGACTTAAGAAAAGTCGCGGATGGAAACCAGAGTACCTACCAGCATTTCTGGCGCAGAATGGGGCAGACCTTTGTCCAGCAGTGGGATTAAAGAGAGACAATCACACAGCATAATTTAAGCAATAAGCTTGTTCTAAAGGTTCTCGTTAAGAACGTCGGTGGCGAATTTGGGTGGATTGGTGTGTGTGGTCTTCAGATCAGAAGAGTGCAGGTTCAAGCGGAACAACATTACTTTATTTTTTTAACTAAAAGGTTTTTTCGAAAATAAAAGTAGTCTAAGCTTCCTTATAACTCAGCTACGTTCCAAAAAAAAGTCCCTTCCAAATCTGTCCAGCCATTTCAGAGATTTCCCGGAACAAACAGACGGACAGACAGACAAAAAAATTAAAAAAATACATGTTGGTTTGTGTACCGTACCTATAGGTATATATTCATATGCATGAATTAAAAAATATATTTTTCAATAATAGTACATTTTATCTTATCTGTGACTAGCTTTTGCCCGCGGCTTCGCTCGTTAAGTTCATTCACTCATTAAATTCGGGATAACACGGTACTTTCATTTATCACTGTATATAGGATTTCCCCTCCCTCCAACTTTAAAGGTTTCGGGGTCAATTTCAGAATTTTTATTAGCAAAAAATATGTTATAGTGAGCTAACCTTAAAGGATAGACATATGCTGTCGCGGACTTTTTTGTAGACCTTTAAAAGGAGAACAATACTCTCATACATGACTTTTGTGTAACTTTAACCGTTTACGCAGCGTACGCAGCGGAAGCTCCAAGTATGAAAATACCCCCGATTTTGAAACATTTTTACTGCTCCGCTTCTATTACTCGTAGCGTGATGATATATAGCCTATAGCCTTCCTCATAAATAAGCTATCTAACACTGAAAGAATTATTCAAATCGAACCAGTAGTTCCTGAGATTAGCGCGTTCAAAAAACAAACAAACTCTTCAGCTTTATATATTAGTATATAGATAATAACTGATGATAATACAGACAAACACTCCAATTTTATTTTATATGTGTAATAGATTAAGAATATGGTGTTCAAGTGTCCTATAGTTTTGGCAGAATCTGTTAGATATCTGTTGTGACTTGCAATAAGAACCGATGCACTTTCACGTTTTTGAAATCAAATAGAAATTAAAATCGGGCCTTATTTTCCATCAGATATAAATGTCAAGATATTGTTGATACGCATAATTTTAAAACTTTCACGAGTTACGTTTTAACATTTTCAATAGATTAAATATTGATATTGTCACATTTAAAATGGAAACTTGAACTATTTTGTTTATGATCAATGACGAAAAGACTTGTATCATGTTACTTAAACTTGTGGGAACCAGGCCTTTCATGCTTTTGGTCTAAGGACAAATTGGACGACCCATGTGCGATCATCATCATCATCAACTCATTATACGTCCCCACCGAGGTCCACGAGCCTACCCGTAAAAAGTGTATGTATAGGCTTTAGTAGTCCACTCGAGCCCAGTGCGGATTGGCCGACTTCACGCACAACCTTTGAATCATTACGTACTGGTTTCCTCACTATGTTTATTTTTACCGTAAGATAAACGTACATATGATTTCGAAAACTCGAAAAGACATTGGTGGGAAGGTATGTGGCTGGATTTGAACCTGCACCCTCTAGATCGGAAGGCAACAGTCCACACCAATAAACTACCGATACTCATTTAATCTTAACGCAACTAACACCTAAAGGCGTCAGGAATAGTATATTTTTAATTGTGTCTGAATTACTGGCACTCATAGCTAGGGGTTAATTTAGCCTTAAATTTGATTGTCTCTGACTTATAAACAATACACTAATTAGACGCACAATCACATTGATTTTTTGTTTATTTATGAATAAAATTATTCAATAAAATGTTGACCTTAACGCGTCATTGAATGGGTACAAAACAAAAGCACGATTATTTGCAAACAAAAGCAAATGAAGCTACCACTGGTTCGGGCTGTCGTTATCTACTGAGAAGAATCCAATACGAGACTTAGTGAACATTCATTTTTTTGAAATGATTGTACACTGAGTTTTTTATATTCCGAAGTCAGGACGCTCACTTAATGGTGATACGCCTGACCATTACAGTGCGGCATTGATGGAGAATATAATATTCTCCATCAATGCCGCACTGCGCCCGTCACCTAAGACAAAACATGTTAGGTCTCTCATACCCGGTTATTTCACTAGCTACAGTATCCTCATCCCGAAACATAGGAGTGCAAAACACTTTCACGGGACGATATTTGGCACTACCTAGAAGACTCAGTATGAAGTGTACCAAGTTCAGCATTATATGCAACCCCCAGAACGTTTCGTATGGTGGAGCGCGTTCTCGACGGTGGCCCCGATGACGCTGAGCGCGTTCCGGTCGCGCGGGTTCGAGTTCTCGCGCGCCGTGTTCGGCCTGCAGCAGCGCACGCCGCGCTGGAAGAGCTGCGCCGCCAACGTCAACGCCAACTTCGGACTCGCGCTATCCTACTTGTACGTGAGGCGGCACTTCGATACACAGGCCAGGCAGAAGGTATGTACCAGAAGGCTATGCATAGCACTAAGTTTCTTAGCGTTAGAAGGCATGTAATTAGGAAAACTCCAGATGGTAAACGGACGAGAGCACCAAAAATGTATAGCGCCGAAAGCACTGACCTTTGAAGCATTACTCACGCACATTTACTGAGATGTGCATTGCAGGTAGTATAAGCTACAGATAGGGGTAAGAAGGTCACAAGGTATGTAGGTAGGTAAGTAGTATGAGCGTGAGAAGGAATGGAGGCAAAAAGCTAGAAGAGCTGTACCGCCAATGTCAACGATAACTTCGGACTCGCGCTCTCATACTTTTACGTGCGGAGGCACTTCGATACACAGGCGAGGCAGAAGGTATGCATAGCACATAGGTAGTTTCTTAGCGCTAGAAGGCATGTAATTAGGAAAAACTCCAGATGGTGGTGTGGTAGTAAACAGACGATAGCACCAGTTAGCGCCAAAGCACTGACCTTTGAAGCTTTACTTCACCCATTTACTGAGATTTGCATCGCAGGTAGTATACGGTTCAGATAGTATTAAGAAAGTTAGATGGTATGTAGGTAGGTAGGTTCGATACCCAGGCAGTAGGTATGTACATCATCAACTCATCAAACGTCCCCACCTTAAAGGTATATAGGCCTTGTTCATGCGCGCCCAGTTCGCCGACTCCACGCACACCTTTGTTGTTTTCCTTCAAGAGCGTCGAATAAACGTACATATAATTTCGAAACTTTTAAAACACATTGGCACGTGGCGGGATTTGAACCCTCACCCTCCAGATCGGAAGACAACAGTCCACCAATTAGTCCATGAATTACTGTCTACAATGCCGTGTAAATGTTTCCTCCCCTAATACGAAAATTGGTGAAGGTCTCATATAAAAATCCGCCATTCAATATGAAGTCATGTTCGAGTAGGTATTGCTACCCAATGATATTCTGTATTTACTTTTTACATCATTGTTGCTGCCTGAAATAGTTGGCTGTACTTAGATGATCGCATAATGCTATAATCAGGCCATCGAGATGGTGGAAGACGTCCGCGAGGCGTTTGCTGAGGCGGTGACGCAGCTGGACTGGATGGACTCCAGCACACGCATGAAGACGCTCAGCAAGCTCCACGCTATCAGGAACTTCGTCGGCTTCCCCGCCTGGCTTCTCACGCCCGAAAAGCTCGACAAACATTATAGACACGTGAGTTTTTATTGTCTTAGTAAATATCACAATATTTATGTTTCTATAAAATACTCAACTTCGAAATTGGCGGATTACATTTGGAGCCATTTAGGACTTTGTTTTGTTTTTGTATCCTGTTGCAAATATAATTAAGTCTTCTGTACGTGCCTACACCTTATAAAATACAAAAGCACAAGTCTATAGATACCTGTTTCTGCTGTTACAAAAGAAAGATTTTGTTGCCGGTTAAGTTGAGAAAATAAGTTAAATTTAAAAGCTCCAAATCAGACCTTGGAAATGTTCTTCGGCCTCTATTGTTTTATCACAAATTTCCGCTCTTTGTTATTAAATTTCTTAAATATAAAATCCCTTATTTCTCGAAAGCTCAATTAAAATGTATATTATTGTTCTGTAGGCCGAAGTAGTAGAAGGAAATTTGTTCGAGACATATCTAAAGCTGACCTGGGCCGCTGTCAAGAAATCATTGGAGTCCTTGAGGGAAAAACCAGACCGAAACAGGTAAACCTTTCGAAAATAAGCACTTAAACTCTCAATGCAAACCTACATCATTACTTTTTTGCTAGACAAAGGCCTCTCCCAGCATGAGCGTAGCCAGGCTTGGGCTCAGGGTGGGGCAACAGTGAACCTATCCCCTTTGCCCCCGATATTTTTTGTCGTTTAAATATGTTAGAGCCAGGTGGGCAAGCGCCCCAGCTTGCCCTAGTGTGGCTACGCTCATGTCTACCAGTGACTTTGATCTGGTTCTACTTGATATCGAATGCATCACAAGCATTAGAATTGGCTTGGTTCCTTAAAGTTAAGGGACTTTGACATTTAAACTAAAGTAATTGTGTAGCTAACGCCACATCCTGCATAGAATTCGAACAACCTATATATGATAAGTGATCGCATTTATTCCTTTGTGTAAATTTTTTAATATCAGTCATGAGCGTAGCCAGTCTTGGGCTCAGGGTTGGGTAACAGTGAACCTATCCCCCCTCCCCTGGTATTTATTTTTGTTTAAATATGTTAGAGCCAGGATGGCCCCAAACGCCCCAGCTTGCCCCAGTGTGGCTACGCCCATAAGATCAGTTAATATTGAAGCTATATGTACTTCAACAGATGGGTAGCTACCGCCACGACCGTGAACGCGTTTTATTCAGCTACACTGAATTCAGTCAGTAAGTATTAAAGATATTTTGAATGTCACTCGTCAAGTAGGTAACTACTTATTATCATATATGCGCTATACGTTTCTTTAATATTTACTTATTTAAACTTAATGCACACTATATAAAAAATTTACAAAGGCGAACTTAATGTCCAGTGGCATTATCTACCAGTTAACCTTTGGGCATACAGAAAGAGAACAAAATGGTGCAGCGAGATAAAAAAAAAATATCATTTGATTTTACGATTATAATTATTTATAAGTTCTTAATAAAATGGTATTTAAACAGTCCTCCATGGACTGCTTTATGGAATAGACTGCTAGAATTTTTAGAAATCAATGTTTATGAATAATAACTTAGTTTAATCTTTCACAGCGTTCCCCGCGGGTATACTCCAACCACCATTCTATGGCAACGGCATTGAGTAAGTTCTTAACATCAAATTACACGTAGATTCTAAAGTAGGTGATTTTTACGATACTAATCAATAATTTATTAACAGGGCGATCAACTACGGATCAATTGGTGCCATAATGGGTCACGAAGTAACCCATGGGTTCGACCAAGGTAAAGCTTGATTTTTGTTTTATTAAAGCTTACTCATACAGTCTAAAGCTTGTTGCATTACCAAAACCATATTGGGTATGAGGCCAACCAGGATATGCTAGGAAGTAGACTCGGTACCGAGTCGTCTTGGTAGGTACCACCGCAGTGCTAGATATCGTCCCGTAAAATAGTAGAGTTTTGTATCTATTTCTGTATGTCGGGATGAGGGCACTGTAGCTAGTAAAATTGCCGGGTTTGAGAGACCTAACATCTGTTGTCTCTGGTGCAGGGAAGTTTTAACGGTAAATAATGACTACCTTATTCCTTTCATGACTACACCTTTCATGGTCAGGCGTATCACTTACCACCAGGTGAGCGAACTGACTGTCCCGTTCACTTATGACATAAAACAGCGAAAAGACCTTTTCTTAAATCTTACATTTTTGGCACTTACTCGTAGGTCAACGGAACGATGAAGCGGGTAACCTTAAGCAATGGCGGTCCAATTCCTGGATTTTCTTTTTAAATATGCGATGTCATCTTCCAGTAACATGTAGGTTTATTTACAAAAAAGTTTTTAGATAGGTCTTCGACATTTTTAAATCTATTGTTAGTACATTAACCACAGATATCCCAATACATGTTGTATGGTATATGACATTAACCCATTGAACGAAAATCAATTGTGTCTGGCGCCTCTGGCGTCATTGTATCAAAGGTTACCTATCTTTTGTTCCTAAATTGTAATCCTCCTCTGAATTCTCATCTAGCTCAACTTCTTCCATCACGTCGAACTCGATCTTTTAGCACCAATTGTCCGCCATTTACGTGGTCTTAGCTTATTTTTCTGTGTATATATTATTATTGCCCAAGTAAGCTTAGTTGACTGAGCTTAGTTTTAACTTATTGAAGCTGGTGGTGAACAGCCATCTTAAATATTACATGTTGTACCCCAGGTCGTCGGTACGACGAGGAGGGTAACCTGAAGCAGTGGTGGTCGGCGGCGACGCTGGAGCACTACCACGGGAAGGTGCAGTGCATCATCGACCAGTACAGCCGCTACCACATGCCGCAGCTTCCTAACTACACGGTGAGACATGGACATTCATTAGGACTTCGGTACAGCCGCTACCACATGCCGCAGCTTCCTAATACACGTGAGACTTGTACATTGACTTTGAACAAAACCTTTCAATAAGAATATTTTATTTGACCCATCGTTTCTAAATTTATCCATGTACAATCTAATTTTTTTGTCAAATAAAAAAAACAATTTAAATACACATGCAAATTTTTAATACAGAGAGAGAAGAAGAAAGAAGATTTTTCTTATACGCCCCTTTGGCTTAATTGATTACGCTCACGTAGCGTAGGACGCCCTCCGGCCCGATGGGCTGGATGAGAGTAGCGGAGGACCGGCTCTGGCGCAGAATGGGAGAAACCTACCTATGTCCAACAGTGGTGGATATTTTTTAGTTTAATTGGATTTTATATACTATAAACACAATGGATTTTATATACTATAAATTAATTTAATAAATTCCATAAATCGTACCTCTCTCTCTCTCTCTCGATATTCCTTGTTTTTTGCGTCCGGCTGTTATGGGCCGGAATGGGAGGGTTACCCCGGCCAGATTGACCTCACATTAATTTTTTTGTCGTGTAAAAACTATGTAATAGAAATATCTTATATTGTAGGTGTACCTATATGTTTGTGTTTTGGCGTTCATAATTGCCTATTAAAAGCTTAATTGGAATTTATTCGATTATCAGGTGCACGGTTTCAACACACAAGGAGAGAATATCGCGGATAATGGTGGTCTACGCGCGGCGCTACGAGCGTTAGCACGCTTTCAAAAACGGGAACCCCGCGCTCCGCCCAACTTGCCTGCATTGCCATACTCACACCACCAGCTGTTCTTCTTGGGTTTCGCACAGGTACTTTAAATCATCATCATCAGCTCAATAAACGTCCCCACCGTGGACGTGGGGCATGAGCCTACCCGTATAGGGTGTATAGGCCTTAGTCGTCCACGCGGTCCCAGTGCGGGTTGGACGACTTCAAACACAACCTTTGAATCTCTTCGCTGGCGTGCGCAGGTTTTCTCACGATATTTTTCTTCACCGTTAGAGCGTCGGATAACGTACATATAATTTTCGAAAACACATTGGTACGTGGCGGGATTTGAACCTCAGCCCTCCCGGTAGGATGGCGACAGTCCACACCATTGAGCCACCGACGCTCTTGTACTTTGAATAAGTAATAATAAATTTAGTATTCTCTCAAACATTTGATTAGCCATGTGCTATGGTTTGAAAAGTCGGCTATTACACAATGGTTCCGGGTTTAATCCTCGGGAAATGCAAACATTTGTGTACCATATTATATTAAACATGGTTTAAAAATATTTGATTTTTGTATCAATAGATATTTGCCTCATATTTGTGTGATGCCCTTTAAATAACGAGTAGGTTTTTATTTTTAAAAATCGCCAATATTCTTGCTTTCACCCTTTATATTTACAAAACGGTAAAATATACTTAAGTATATCTTTTGTTTAGTTTAGACTGTGACTCTTAGTTGACGTAAATGGAAATATTCTTGGTAATGTGACTGAAATACAAAACTAATCAGCATTGAAAATCCTTCAGATATGGTGCGGGAACTCGACAGTCGGCGCGCTCAAATCCAAAATGGTGGAGGGCGTACACAGCCCCAACAAGATCCGAGTGATCGGAACCCTCAGCAACTCCAAGGAGTTCGCCGAAGCCTGGAAATGCCCTAAAGGCTCGCCTATGAACCCTGAACACAAGTGCGTACTGTGGTGATGCAGTGTACTCAATGTGATGTTAGGTTAAGACCACCAAAGACATTACTCTGTTAGGTTACTGTAAAGTTACCGCCTTAGTTTATAATGTACAAAACTACGTAATCATACACTTTGTTTTAGCATATTTACTAAACAAAGCAATAATTATATGTGGTTACTTAGTGCCTCTTGTTTCTCATTATGCATACCTACCGTTTTAACTGGGATATATGATTTTACAAGCTTTTGTTAATAAATTACCTTAACTCAAGTTCATATTTTACATAAAGTTCTGTTTTGAGTTAAGTTTCATTGTATCATATAAGACCGAAGGTTCTTTTAACCAGTGATATTAACAAACAATATATCTAATAAGGACAAATTTAATCATTTCAACTATATTATTTTTACTATACATTAAGTCTATGATAATATCCTGTCAACTTATAAGTGTATCACCAATTCACTATTTGATGTCTATATCATTATGATTTTATCATCAAGTAGTAAGTCAGATTATTCCATATTTTAATTATAGATAGCTATGCATTTTATAGCTGTTGACCTATGCACTATACAAGTGGTAGAAAAAGATAATTCTGTTTAAATTTAGGCAATTTTAATCATTGATATTATATAAATCATAAAGACTGATTGAATACTGTAAATTTAAAAATAAATTGTAATCCTTAGTGCATCTCACAGTGAAAAGAAGGAAAAGTATTTATTAATTTTAATAAAAAATAATGAAAAATAAAAGGAATTTTTATTTATTTCTTTCTCACATAGGGGAATTCATACACAGGAGCTGAATGTTTGGTGCCCTTCTTTATCTTTTTAGGTTTGAGTACCTTGGCGTCCTGAAGATGCCGTTTCAACTCCATTTTCTGTTGGATCACTGTCAATTCCTTTTCTCGTTCGATCCTTTTCGCTACTTCCTTGTACGCCTTTTCCCTCTTCCTTTTCATCAATTCAGCAGTCTATAAAAAATAACATGTTGCTGATGAATCTGGTTCTCGAGTGGCGTCCACGTAACGGAAAGCGAAACGTAGTCCGACCCCCAACCAGATGGACGGATGACCTGGTCAAGGTGTTGGGTAGCAGATGGATGTCAACTGCTAGGGATCGGCCCGCGTGGAAATAATTAGGGGAGGCCTTCATTCACCAGTGGACATTTTAGGCTGTAATGATGGTGATGAAACTGGTTAATATTTTACTGTAATCATCATCAGCTCATAATGTGTCCCATGGGGACACTAGCCTCCCCAAAACGGGTGTAAAGTTCTTAGTGGTCTACGCGAGCCCTGTGCGGATGGGTTGACTTCACACACAACCTTTGAATCTCTTCGCAGGTGTCCGCAGGTTTCTCACAAGGTTTTCCCTTACCGTAAGAGTGTCAGATAAACATACATATATTTTCGAAAACACATTGGTATGTGGCGGATTTTTAACCTGCACCCTGCAGGAAGACCACAGTTCACACCAATTAGCCACTGACACTCATTTTCATTTTACTGTAAGCTTTTGAAAACATAAAATCAAAACTTTGTAATACTACCCCTTAAGCAATTAGTACAAGACAAGAAAAATTATTTATATTTAAATTCTATAATAATCTTTTTTATAAAAATAAAATAAATTTCAACAATACCACTGCTAGACTTTGATCTGACATTGAAAGGTTTTAAATGTTTCCCGACTTTACCAGTTCTGCTTTTGTTGCAGTTTGCTTTTATCTATTATTCAATGGATACTTTACAAATTGTGTCCCAAAAGATGTACAGTTTCGCATATTCTTCTGGACTCATTTTCAGAACTTTCCGGCTTATAATGTTCATATTGACTATTAAAAATAAAGCATACCTGTTCATCGACATCTGGCAATTTAAGTTTGTCTAAATCAGAAAGCCTTGGACGATTTGACTTCCTTCCTAATAAAGAAGGATGAGTGTCCAGTCGTTTAGCTAGATCAAATGTCTTTTCCTCCCCCTCGTCTACAAAGAAGATGTGAGTATTGGGTGTTGAGTCTGCTATTTCCGTCATATGGAGCTGTGACTGTAATTGAAGAAAATCACCAATAAATGACTTCATTATTTACAATGAAAGCCATTTTTAAAAACATTATAAATAAGCAGCAGGAAAAATAGGCACTTATGCAAATTAGTCGCAAATAACAAGCAAATATGACTGGATATCATACAGAACATTATACATCCAGGTTGATTTATTCGTACCTGCAACCGATTGATTTGTCTGCTCTCCATTGTTCTCTTCATGTTAATGTATTTGATGTCTTGTGTCTGCATTAACTTCACTTGCTCTGGTGTGAATTCATCTTCCTTCACCAATTCATGATGGACCTATGTACAAATCTTAAGTTTAGTATTCAAGTATAAATTATTTGTTGCTTTATATGTACAATTGTTTAGAACAGTAAAGTTTTATGTATGCCGACATTAAGTCATAGCCCGTTTGTAAATAAATAAATTCTTAAACAAAATCAAAACACTTACCCCCTCTTTCACTTTTGAATTGATCATATGAAAATAGAATTCATCCGGATTTTTATCCAAAGTCCGTTTACGAAGCAACTTAAGCGTCCGACCTTTCGCATGATAATCTTCTGCACGCTTCTTATAGTCTTTCTTCTTTTCAAGAAGACCAAGGTGTTTTCTGGCTTCAGGCTGATGCCTTTCCCTGTGTGTTTTTTGGTTAGCCTTGGCAGCTTTTTTCCAAGAAGACATTTCGAGGGCTTTAAGTTCTGCTCTATATATAATCAATTTACTGAGTTCAATAAATATACGTTTTTAATTCATAAAAGGTTGTACAATTTGGTGTTAAAAATTTAAAACGGATTGGATCCGCGTGTTGAATGTTGATATAATTTTGACGTGTGACAATTTGCCAAAATGATAAGAGTTCAGAACTTGACATTATACTTTTTAATGTGATACAAAAATTATCGCCAGATAGGGTTGCGCATTTAATTTTCAATTGATCTATCGTAGATAATAAAATCACGCCAAAAAAAATTTTATTGCCGATAAATAAAACACAATATTAACAAAATCAGATACATATATTTTATAAAACATACCTATGTAAAGACTCATGTATAAAAAAAAAAGAAAGTATCATAGTTATCATAATCTGTCCATAAAAAGAATCAATCAACTCGATTAAAGATAACTGCTGTCGGAGCTACCATTTCAGGTGACCGTCTTATAGCTATAGGAAGTTTAACAAACAACAAAAATAAGAATTCCAGGGCACTAAACAGACCAACTCCTAAGAACATGTTAAATACTCCGCCTAGTGAAGCTGCAAAAAAAAAATTGGCGTATTTGGCTTAAAAACTTAATAAGAGCATTCATGAAAAGTAATTGGTACTTACAAAGTAACGTAAGCCACGTTTCAGTAGGTACAAGAAAGAATATCTTTGAAACATTCACGTTTATACTTAAACGTAGAACTAAACCTTTCTTAGTACTAAGACCTTCACTAAAACAGAAAAAACAAAGTGCATTAAGTAAAAATAAAATAAAAAAAGACTAAGTTTTTTCAAAGATGTGACTGAGACATATTAAAATAATACGTGTGAATTAAAAAAGATATATAGGTACCAGATGGCTAATGTTCACTACCAATTGATAACTTACTATATTGGATCTAAGCTTGATTCAACATTGTAAAACGGTCCAGATTCCAAAATCAACTTGGTCATGATCTTTTGACATGCCGGCAGGCAAGCGCAAGTAGAATTTCCTATAAAATTAATTTCCCATAAGTATCTTAATTTAAAAAAGGCATTTAAATGTTATAGGGCCAGAAAACGCAATGTATTTTCTTTAAACTTTAGATCCAGCCAATGAACACGGTTCTGGCATACTTTATCCATCCACTATAAATGAGCCATTGTAAATTATAGACAGGCGTGGTTTGGGCAATGTCACTTAAGTATCGATGAAGGCTGATGCAGTGTACCGTGTGGCTCATGATATTGTTAAAACAACATCAAAGTTGTCCTCAAAAAGTATTTTAAGTGCGTCAGTTTATAACTCTGAAATGGTTCAAAGGTTTAATCTGACACCATGACGTAGTGTTACAATGCCATAATAATATGGAATAATGTAATTTTGACGGGCCAAAAAAGGATCTCAAATAATCAGTAATTCAACATCCCTTTTGTACGTAGGTTAACTATAGTATTTAGTTTAGGTACCAACCTTTCAAACCAAATGTCCTCAAACATGGAAGGCGTTTTATAGGGCAAGGTGGGGGAACTTTTTCATTGCCCCGATTATAAATTTTGCGTAGGGGATCAGAGCATCCGCATCTTTTTTCTGTACATTTAAGCTAGAAACAAAACGATTAACTTAATAAAGAATAATCATATGTATGTAAGTGAAACACTTGAAAACCAACTTAAAACTTAAGGTTAAATTACTGCTTACGATACATAAGATAAAGTAAAGCCTTATTACCTGTTTAACAGTAATCAACAGTTTTAATAACAGAACAACAATTTGCTACTCATTACTATAACAAGGCGATGAGGAGAAGAATTAAAAAAAAATCAATATCCGCCTTACCAAACATTGACTTCTAGAATATCCTTTATAACTAATGCATGTCTCGTCAACCAGCTTTTCGGCATTGCTATCCTTCTCGGAGACAAATGTCAACTGAGCCATATAATTGTATCCCGGCGCTAGTTGTACCGGTATAATCCACTCTTCACCAACATATTTTGTGAAAATCTGTTAATCAAATTATTATTCCCTATTCAATTATGATTGATGACTTGAGGTCGGAGTTACGTTTGCATCGATATGTTGATATAAAAATGGATCTTCTCGATATTTTTACTGGCCATGTTCGCCAGAGGAGAGACATTAAAATTTACTCGTATAAGACAGAAATAGAAAAATTTAATTCAAGAAATCACGATATCTTTTCTGCTCAATAAAAGTCTGAGTACCAGAATCTTCTTTATTCTTTCACCGTATGGAATTATTGAAAGTATATATACTTACTAGGCGTCTGTGGCTCATTGGTGTGGACTGTTGCCTCCCGATCTGGGGGGTGCAGGTTCAAACATCATGTGGAAATCTGCGCACGCCTAAGAAGCAATTCAAAGGTTGAACGTGAAATCGGCCAATTCGAAATAGGCCCGCGTGGACGACAATCGCCTATACACCTACGGATACGGGTAGGCTCGTGACCGTCGGTGGGGATGTATAATGAGCTGATGATGATGATGTATACCTATAAAGACAACTCTACCTTATTCCGATGGTGGTGTCATCAGCAGACTGATGACACCATAGTTTATGCTGATTAGGGTATCGAGCATACCTGGCATCCGTGTACATTAGGCCCGTCAGAGCAGTCCATTCCTACGTCCAGTTTCATGATAACATCGAAGCGATGCACGATGGGCAGCGAGGTTTTGAGAATCCTGAGGAATAAATTATATTACCTCTATCTTTTCCCATCAATTCATGGATCAACGAATAGATTCAGGGATTTTGCAAAATAATTAGCAATCAGACCATGATACTTTGAATTTAATTTCACAGCAATAAAGTCGAAAACTGACAAATGTTTGAGCACGGCAGGCCGGACTACGGCCCGTATTCTAGAATGAGACTCAAGCGTTGATCTTTACTTAAATATAGTAAGAAAGGGATGCCGCTATTTATCGTATATAGCACTATCCCTTTCTAATTCTATTTAAGTAAAGATCAACGCTTGAGCCTTGTTTTAGAATACGGGCCTAAGGACACATTAATGTCCAATGATATTCTGTATATATAAAGGTAGGTACGCCATCCGTGCCTTAAAAACGAACCGCCGAAGAGTGTACAGTTTGTACTCTTTTGTTTATGTAAATTATGTTCGAAATATGTGTATGTGTGCTGCCACTGCATTCGGAACACTTTTTTCGTATGTGAGCGTATTACGAATCCATACTTTTTTACATCTTTGTTAATGTCAGTTTGTATGCTGTCTGTTGTTTTCTGTCTTACTAATGTGTATTTAATAATAAAAGGTCCAGTTATCTTCACATTACCATTAAAACATTGGATTCAAGCGACCTCCATTTTTATCGGCAATCTAATTTCACCTTGACAAATGGCTTCATCAAGATAATGGATTTTTATGAATGGGCAGCCTACGCTTTAATGAATGAATTTCGCCCAAAAATTGAAATTAGTCACACGATCTTTCCAATTCATAGAACTTTCAGATAATTTAAAGATTATCGAGTAATATATGCGTTATTAGCATGTCATGTCACAACCGATATGCGTCGATGGCGTTGAAACAATAGTTCTTCTCAAATGGTATTTCACAATAGGTAATGGTAATGTTCTTGAGGTAGCCACAGCGTCCTCCTCGAGGTTACTTGGGTACGTATACGTTTACGTTACGTTTACTTGGGCCAAACTATCCAACTTGGCCGGCATAATTTCGAGAGGGAAGCTAGTAGGAGGATTCAGTTGGGCTGGGCGGCATTCGGCAAGTTACGTCGGGTCATTACGTCGACGATTCTGCAATGCTTGAAGACAAAAGTCTTTGAGCAATGCGTCCTACCCGTACTAATATACGCAGCTGAGACATGGACACTGACTGCGGGATTGGTTCACAAGTTCAAAGTCACTCGACGCGCAATGGAGCGAGCTATGCTCGGAAACTCTCTGAGGGATAAGATCAGAAATGATTTAATCCGTAAGAGAACAAATTTTACCGACATAGCCCGTCGGATCAGCAAGTTGAAGTGGCAGTGGGCTGGCCACGTATGTCGCAGAACTGATGGCCGTTGGAGCAGACGAGTCCTGGAGTGGAGACCACGTCTCGGCAAGCGTAGCGTAGGACGCTCTCCGGCCCGATGGACCGACGACTTGCGAAAGGTCGCTGGTGGAGGTTGGATAAGAAAAAGCGGAGGACCGAGATATCTGGCGCAAAATGGGGGAGACCTATGTCCAGCAGTGGACTGCGATAGGTTGAATAGATAATAATAAATATCCACTGACATTCACACAGCGCCATCTAGCCCCAAGTTAAGCGTGAAGCCTGTATTATGGGTACTAAACAACGAATAAACATACTTATATAGGTTGTTTTTTGTAAATACATAAATAATATAACAGACATATTCATGCACACAAATGTTTGTACTGCTCGGGGATCGAACCCGGAACCCTTGGTGATGCAGCCGACCTCTCTACCGAAACACCAAATGGGTCGTTAAATAGATAGAGTATATATCATGAGAAGTAATTTAAATACTAAATAAAAAAAAAACAAGTTGCAAATTCAATTGAATAGATCGTTGGCAGAGCGTAGATGTGTAACTAACTGAAAAGGCCGCAGATGGCCTTTTCAGCTTCACCGGGCAATCGGCGAGCGCAGATGGCACTCAGCCTTAAAATGTACGCAACGAGCCTAAGGGCGTCTCAGAGTGGGACTCGAACCTCGGCTTATGGCGTTGGGGGGGAGCTAACATATGGAGTAACAAAAGATATGGTCTCATACTTCACGGCTAAAAAAATAGGTAATATCGGAACTAGGTACGTAAATAAAATGCCTCTGTGGTCAAGTTGGCACAGTGCTCGGCCACGTGACCTGGAGGCCGTGAGTTTGCAACACTTTGTGCGATTTGGTTAGAACATTGCAGCAGGCTGAATCATCAATCATACGAGAGTACGTTATGCCGTCGGTTCCGGCCACAATCTTAGGATGGTAGACGTTAACACACATCAAAATGCATTGGTTACAGCCCAATCTCCCCATGGATATGCTGTGAGGCAAGGCCTGTGCCCTGCAGTAAGCCGTTATAGGTTTATGATGATGATAAATTAAAGTTAAGATATTAACTTACCCATGGGCGTATTTCCCTCAGGTGGGTGGTGTGCGTTGCCCACGGGCGCCACGGTGGTAGGGGCGCCGAGCGCTGCTCGCGTTATGAGTTAGGAACCCCCGAGGAACCGCAGGTTCCGCGCGCGCTATGTGGCGCTGGGGTAATGTTTGCATACAGCCGCCACATGACCTAGAGACGGCCCTGATCTTACCTGGCAGGAGTAGCGACACAGCACACACCATGTCTAGTCAATTCCTTCTTAAACAGCTGTGTGCAGTCAACGGGTGTGTCCCGCCACCTGCACTTTCTAGTTATGTTCCTGCAATCCAGCGTGTAAGTTTCCAGAACTTCCGACAAAGTGACGTTGTTGATAGTGAGCAAGTTTTCCAAGAGTTCCACTTGAGACTCCTCTGTGACTTTCCCTTGAAGGGCATTAGCTAGAGTTGCAGGAAGCCTCGATGTGTCCATTCCATTGGTTTTTCTGTACAAGGGATTAATCTTTTGATATGATACTTAAGGCAAAACTAATTTTATATTCATTTAGCTTCTGCTGGTGGGATTTACGACCTCCTCGTATATGGTATACCTATTATTTAAGAAGTCGGCTATCACTCAAGGAGTCGAGAAGCTGCTAAAAATTGTACCTGTCATGTGCCTATCTTGTTTTGTTCCCCATAAAAAAGATGACTCTTGTATACCTGTTGTGCCATTCGTAATGGAGTGGTTAATATTTTGGATACCATATAAATCTATCAGTTTGTAGGTATTGATTACTGAATTTGGTTCTTCGTGACATCTCCAGGCATTAGATCAGCCGGCGTTTCATGATCTGATTTTGGTAGGTACATCAATTATAGTGTTCAACGGCTTTAAATTAACACTTAACGTTTGAAGATTTGTTAAGTTGTCCTCAATCAGCCTTTTACTTGTTCTCTTTCTCAAAGAATTAGTGGAAAGGCAGTATTTTTTTTTGTGCGGACAATTAATACCCGAGTCTTCGGCGTCAAGAAACATACAGAAAAGCAAACTAAACCCTTACAAATTACTCAGGAATGTGCCGGCAACAGCAATAGTAGTCTGGCACACAGCCACAGTGGGTATGGGTTGGAAGTTGACGTCATCAGCGAGGTCTTGGAGTTGGAGTAACGCAGGCATCTTGAGGAACCGCTCCCACAGCACCACGCAGAGCACGCCTGCACAGCAAGCACTGGCCAGGCAGCACACGACCCAGCCAATGCTGGCAAGTATTATGGTCAAGATGTATGCAGCGATTTAGGTATTTTTGAAATTAGTACAGCAATTGTTACAAATTATTTCAAATTGGCGTATTTACTAGGTAAGTAAAGAAATATTTTTAATATCTCTATTGAAGTACCTATTGTAATTATAGATCCCAATTTGATATTGGAACTCTAGATTCACTAAAGTTTAATATCGAGACACGAGGTAGCGTGTCAAACCAAGTTCGGTTGAACTTGCCAGGCATTTTATTATGTTCATTGTATTATAAAATATTTAATGTATTGTAATTCAATAAATTTGTTTTATATTTATGGATGAACATCATGTACTCGTATATTTAGTTATTTCAATTGTTTGACAATCAAAAAAGATTTATATCTTTAATGTCTGCGTATGTTCCAGTGAAACGTAGTCGCTTACTATGCGCCTATTAAATAGGCTCAAGGTTGCTCAACGTGCTATGGAGAGGGCTGTTAGGTGTTTCCCTACGCGATAAGATTCGGAACACGGATATCCGTAGAGAACTAGAGTGCCGACATAGCCCACAGGATTAGCAAGTTGAAGTGGCAGTGGGCAGGGCACATAGTGCGTAGAACCGATGGCCGATGGGGCGGAAAGGTTCTCGAGTGTCGTCCGCGTAACGGAAAACGGAGCGTGGGCCGACCCCCAACCAGATGGACTAATGACCTGGTTAAGGTGGTGGGTAGCAGATGGATGTCAACTGTAAGGGATCGGTCCGCTCGGAAATCATTAGGGGAGGCCTTCGTTCAGCAGTGGACGTTCTAGGCTGTAATGGTGATGATGGTGTACCAATTCAAGTTATTTAATTGAAAAGGTAACTTTTTAGTTTAGGTACGTCTTACCTCAAAGTTCTCCTAGTAGTAAGGAATCAAAATTATTAGATATTTCGCCACTTATTAAAAAACCAATCAAGCATATGGATTACATGTAATTACTTACCGATCATAGTAATTTTTTGAAATCAAATATTTAAATCCATGCAATGTTGTAGTTTTAAAGAATTTTCCGATGGCTAGGGTAATTGCATTTTGCTTCATTCTAATAATACTATTCAATCCAAAAAATCTTATGTGACTATGTTGTATTATTTATATGGTATGATTTTTAAAAGCAACTAGTCTGTACGAATTGCATAGTGTACTTTCGACAAATAAATAAAGTCATAAGTGTAGTTTCTCGAATTAGAAATGTATCAGCAATCTCGAACATGAAGTGGGTTGTTTAGTCAACAATTTCGATAAGAATCTACGTGATCGCATGGAATTTTTAATCGATCAGTCAAGTAGACGAGTCGACGCCCACGTGTGACCTTAGCCCCGACAGTGGTTAGGGGCATTTATCTACCAAAGCGACCTAGGCATTCGATTTTTTAAATGGATGCATCAAAGGCTACAAATGATTGATATTTAGGGTGCAGACTGGGTTTAAAATGGAACTGTAACGATCATTATTATATAAAACTTAGAAAAAAATATTAGTGTAATACCTTCTTAAATTTCTTTCTTTCTTTCTTAAAACATAGGTATGATATCATTATATATTTATTTTATAGTTCATAATCACATCACTAGGACGTAATAGTGTTGTTAAAAAGTTGTTTATTAATATGTTAGTCAACATCCCATTTACTAGTACGATTAGTAAAGAACACACAGCGATTTTCAAAATGGGTAATACCTAGATTTTTCCAATTTTTCGAGGATTTACCTAAAACCACTTACATTTAGGAGTATTAATTATTTTGTACAAAAGGCGTTAAGGCCGGGCACTGCCTATTTAGAGCCTCAAGTGAGTTAATTATTTATAGCATCTCCTTGTCCATGATTTTGTCTATACGAGCATTTATAAGTGTGGGTAAGGTATTAATCCACAATAATCTTTTTTATTTTCCATAAATCCAGGCAAATCTAATTAGGTTAAATTTACTAGTGGTAGACTCGGTATTGAGTCGTCTAGGTAGGTACCACCGCAGCATATCGTCCCGTAAACAATGCGTAATGACATGTGTGTTTCGAAATGAGGGAACTGTATCTAGTGAAACTACGGGTATAAAATACCTGACATCTGTTGTCTCGGGTGACGGAGAGGCCGGTATTCGATGGAGGATAATAACTATCAATCAGTTGTTGGTCTCCTTCTGTAGTGTGTGTAAGCAACCTCCCTCACACATAGAAATAGGTTAGTATATAAGCGTAGTTGTAAGTTTTTGAATGACAAATATACCAGAGCACACTTAATACGTTTTATTTAAGCTCCATTGCATGGCGACCCTGCCAGTGCTGCTTAAGCAGTACTGAGCATTGGAACATGTATTTGAATTATTTTAATGCCGCTCTGTCATGGTTGGGCGCATCACTTTCCATCAGGCGAGCGCACTCATCGTGTACAAAAATAAAATAAATATAGGATTATACCATTATAGAAAATGGGCAACTGCTAATAATACCTACAATGGAATTAACACATCTTGAATGTTCAACGCGTAAGTTGTTTACTTAATTATACTTAAACCGGGAGCAACACAATACGAACACAAATAAAAAAATAAATCATTTGCACATACTGTCACATTTATTTTTATCAAATTAAAATGTAACATCTAATTTGGCTATGCTCACTAATAATATGCATTCAAGCTATGTCATAAAGATATAATAAAAACATTTAAATACATGACTAAAAAACACTTCATTAAATTTATCACAATTAAGAAGGGATAAGATAAAGTTTTTAAAAATAAGATAAACTTTATAGTATAAAGTCAAATTGTAAAGAAAAGAATACAATTGCATTATACGACTATACAGAAAAAAGTTAACCTATATAAAATATATCCACTTTTAATACATGATTTACAGAAAAAAAAGTTTACATATAAAATGCACCACTTCGTCATAGAAATACTTCAGATAAGATTGTATTAAATTTAACACTGGCATTTTAGATCAATAAAAAAATGAACACTACCTACAAATATATTAAAATACATCTCGGTGTCAGAATTACATGACTACAATGACACCACACCAATATATAGTTTTACATCATAAATGTATATTTATATACGCAGATATATCTTAACATTTATTTTTAATGAAATTCACATTCTCTAAAATCTATTTTACAACGCTACCTTGCCGTGTTCGTCGAATAAATCGCCCTTAAATTAATTACACATAAATTAAACTATGGAATATAATTTATTATAATATCGCTACAACCCTAATATTTTTGGTTTACGTCATAGGACTATTTATTAACCACAATCACAAAACTTCGGTTGATATGCTACAATATTGTAGAATTGTCGTGGCGTGGTTTGCTCTACTCTTAAAGTCTTAATTCTAATGACCATTTATATAGACAGCATCCACTTAGTTATAGCACATTTGTTATAAACCAATTAAATAAACAAGCTCACGTAAAACACGTTTCATTAGGTTACACCGAGTATATCATAAATAAAAATTAATTTTATACAAACCACGGTAAATTTACCGTGGTATTTACACGGTAAATTTATAGTGGTAACAACCTATGGTTGTGTAATTTTTTGAGTCAAAACGACAAAGTATATTTACTACTTTCACTAATAAAAATTAACTACAATAGCGAGTAGATACACACATAATTATAAAAATGTCACACACATAGAAACTTGCACGTTATTTTTAGTGCATTGAGACTTCTGCGGCGATACAAACGCGCTTTACAGCATACGGCACCTTTAAAATAACAAAACTAAGTACCTAATTTTTTTTATAAATTTTGTAGTGTGCAAATTGTTAACTTGGACTTCAATGTTAACGCCACGGAAAAATGAGTACAATCAAGAATATTTCAATTGTTTTGAGTTTACATGCGAGTTTTAGTCTAAGCGATATGAAAACATTGACTACCTTACCGCTGTTTAAAGCCCCTGCGCTAAGACAATGATGATTATCAGATGACTTGCATACCAATGCTGGGTCGCGTTTGCATCGCCACATGTAGGTAACGTTATAGGCCCCAATGTTAGAGCCACGGGAATATTGGTAAAATATGTACTACCTTACCGCTGAATAAAGCCACTACGCTAAGACATGATGATTATCAATGACTTCTATATCAATGCTGAGTCGCGTTTTCATCGCCAGATGTATGTTGTATTCCCCAATGTTAGGGCCACGGGAATATTGGTAGAAAAATTACATCGCAAAGTCGCAGTAAACCTGACATCCACCAATCCCATTACACATCGTAGTCGAGCACAACGAGCGTGTCCCGTCGCTGGGCGAAACGCTATGTGGTGGTGGCGACTGGAGCCACGTCGAGCAGACAGAACCGAGCGCGGCACACGGGACACGTGGCCCGCCCGGCCAGCCAGCTGCTGGGGGGGCCCGACGCACGCGCCGCCCACCACCGGGCCATACACGACACACACCACAGCACTCTGATGGCACAATTGTCATTATAAATAAGAAATATCTACTGAAACAATAAACATCCAGTAACATTTACACAGCGCCATCTAGCCCCAAGTTAAGCGTGAAGCCTGTATCATGGGTACTAAAGATGGGTAAACATACATAATGTAAATAAATAAATATCCACTGACATTCACACAACGCTATCTATACCCAAGTTAACGCCATCATTCATCTACCCAAATAACGACCTAAGTTAAGCGTGAAGCCAGACAGAAGCGAGCGCGGCACACGGGACGCCGCGCCGCCCACCAACGGGCCATACACGACACGTACCACAACACTCTGGTGACACAATCGTCATTATAAACAATAAGATGATGATGCAGATGCTGGGGTTTAAAGAGTATCTATTGTGTACTGTTTACTTACCTCCCCCAGTGACTACTAATGTATTAGATACATTTCTTGAGAACTGTAGTAATGTTATTCAATCAAGTAACTGTAGTACCGTAATTTTAGGCGATTTCAATTTGGGATTTATAAATTGGGCAACCGATCCAGGCGATAATAAACTGGTCCCTTCAAATTATTACTGTGGCTTAGGATTCCAATTAATTGATTTTTTATCCTTGAATGATATGTCTCAGTATAACTGTATAAAAAACTCTAATAATAAAGTGTTAGATCTAGCACTTAGCAATCTTAGTGATTTGAGTGTTACAGAATGTCAATGTCCTATAAGTAAAATTGATCTGCATCACCCAGCCCTGGAAATTGTAATTAATGATAACATAATATTATCTCCTAAAGCCTCTTTGAGGAATAAAATGTTTGCCACACACAATTTTAAAAAAGCCGATTACTCCTTAACTAATTCTAAACTAAGTCACGTTGATTGGCCATTGGAACTAGGGCACTTGCAGGATGTCGATGAAGCAGTTTCAAGGTTTTATGAAATAATATATTCCATAATAGAAGAAACTATCCCTAAAACGCGGCCTCGATGCTTGAAATATCCGATTTGGTTTACTCGTAGTTTGATACGGATCATTAATGAAAAGGAAAAAATTAGGAAAAAATATAAAATGTATAATAATCCTAGAGACTGCATTGAATTTAAAATCTGCAATCGACGAGTTAAGTCTGCAATTTCCAAATGTTATGCCGACTACATCAAAGAAACTGAAAACTCCATTCAACATAATCCAAAAAAGTTTTGGTCATTTCTTCGTCAGTATGGTAACCATTCTTCCGGAGTCCCTGAGCAAATGCATCTCAATGATAAGATTGCCGATGATGGCAAAGGAATATGTAATCTTTTTGCTAGCCATTTCTCTTCGGTATTTTCTGAACCTGACAATTCGAATCCAATTGATTTCGGTGATATATATCCACAAATCTCTCTAAATAACATCGAAATTACAGAACGACAGATTTTAAAACTTCTCAACTCTGTCGATCCTAGTAAGGGTGCTGGCCCTGATGGCATACCTCCCTTATTCATAAAGAGAACATCGTCGTACCTGACGCTTCCCCTAAGAATTATATTTAAATTATCACTCTCAACTGGTAAATTTCCATCGGTTTGGAAGCAGTCAAACGTTGTACCAATATTCAAAAAAGGAAATAAAGATGATATCATAAACTATCGACCGATTTCTATTATAAGTTTATTAGCAAAGATATTTGAACGTATGGTTTGCCCTGTCTTAACTGATTTTCTTAAGAATATCATCGTGGATGCTCAGCATGGGTTTTGCAAGAGTAAATCGGCGGTTAGCAACTTAATGGATTATGTTATGGATTTGAATGGTTCAGTGGACAAAAATATACAGATAGATTCTATTTACACTGATTTTTCTAGCGCATTCGATAAAGTAGATCATACTATTTTGCTCTCTAAACTTAAAGCTTGTGGGATACATGGTGACCTTTTACGTTGGCTGAGTTCATATCTTTTTAATCGAATACAAAGTGTTGTTGTACATGGCTACAAATCGGATGACTACATTGCTCGATCTGGCGTACCTCAAGGGTCACACCTTGGACCGATTCTCTTTTTATTATTTATTAATGATATTCCAAAGTGTCTCAAACACTGTAAATATTCTCTGTTTGCCGACGATTTGAAATTGTACATGTCTGTTAACAACCAACAGATGTCTCATTATTACAGAAAGATTTAAATGCTGTTACGGAATGGTGCATGGTAAACAAAATGGTTCTTAATCCTCAGAAATGTGTTCACGTGAAATTCACTAGGAAAAGGAAACCCTTGGAATCTCATTATGAGATTTCGGGTCAAACCGTAAAGGAATCTTCCAGCACTCGCGATCTCGGTGTAACACTAGACCATAAACTGGATTTTATTGAGCATATTGACAATATTGTCACGCGATCCTGGAAAATCTTAGGTTTAGTTAAACGTATGTGTAAGCGTTTTTATGATATTCATACGTTAGTTGTAATTTATAATGCTTATATCCGTAGCATCCTAGAATATGCATCCAATATTTGGAATCCTATTTACGCGGTCCATTCCCATAGAATAGAGCGTATCCAAAAAAACTTTAGCCGTTATCTTGCATTTAGAAGTAATGACTGTCCTAGAGGCGCTAATTATTTAGCTCGACTCTCTCATTTTAAAATGGGTTCTTTAGAAAATCGGCGCAAACTCTTGGATTTAATGACGTTGCACAGACTCATTCAAGGAAAATTAAATTGTCCTAACTTACTCAAAAATGTAAGTATAACTGTACCTTACCATACACCAAGACACCCTCTTACAAACATCTTTAGTCTTCCTCCCTGTAAAACTAACCTGGGCAAATCTGCTCCACTGTACCGATGCATGCGGACCTATAATAATTTAATGGATTGCGACATTGACATCTTTCACGATTGTGACCGCTTGTTTAAAAGAAAGTGTGTGGCAAGATTAGATTCTGCTCCTACATAGAATATTTTTGTTATATGTAATTTTTTTTTTTTATTTCGGTTTTTTTGTCAGCTAGTTAATATACTTGTGGTTAAAATGTAATTAGGTGGCCCCCATTTTTTGTAATCGACAATTTGTTTTGATTATTCAATGTTGTATTTGCCTGTAAAGACATGTTTTTTACACGTTTCACATAAATAACTCCATAGAAATGTATAATTATATGTCGCTGGCAAGTCTGTACCAATAAATAATAAATAAATATATATAATAATACATCCACTAAACATTTACACAGCGCCGTCTAGCTCCTTAGGCGCAAGCTTGTAATATACATAAATAAATATCCACTGACATTCACACAGCGCCACCTAGCCCCAAGTTAAGCGTGAAGCCTGTATTATGGGTAAGCGTGAAGCCAGACAGAAGCGAGTGCAGCACACGGGACGCGCGCGCCGCCCACCAACGGGCCATACACGACACGCACCACAACACTGGTGACACAATCGTTTATTTATTATGTTTCACCAATGTTTGTGTACAATATACTTATAATTAAAATACAATTGGGCTCTAGCAGAATAGAATAACAACGCTGCCGTGTCCGTCCATTTCTGTTAAACATTATATACACGTACAGACATGGCAGCATAAGCTGAGACACGGCCTTTTTGATCACAAAATTTTAATTCCTGTTATACCTTCTTACTTTTTTATTTGTCTTTTTAAATTTGTTTTATTTAATTGTCCTTGTTATGTCATTGTACAATTTTGTGGTGAAATAAATGTTTTTTCTTTCTTATAATGGTAACCTTAATAACTAATTTTCATATTATTATTCTTATGTGTATGTTGTGTTCATTATTATATTTACATGTGCTGATTGAGTTTTGAGTGAGATATATACCCTATTTGTCCATATAGCCTTTGATAAACTTATAATACGTGTATTATGTAAAGTGGGTGTATGTAGTAGTCTCTCTTTGAAGGTAGCCACGGAAGACAGTGGCATGGTGTCTTCATCACCATGGCTATTGCTGAGTGGTATACCTGTTCTGTGTCTTTAGATTTAAGTTTTTATGTTTAAGGTAATATTGTATACTGTCACAGAATAAATATTTCTTTCTTTCTTTCTAATTAATCATCAGCTCATCAAACATCCCCACTGAGGGGCACGAGCCTACCTGTATAGGGTGATTAGGTCTTAGACGTCCGCGCAGGCCCAGAGCGGGTTGGACGACTTCACGCACAACCTAATCTCTTTGCAGGTGTGCGCAGATTTTCTCACTATGTTTTCCTTCACCGTAAGAGTACATTTATTTGTATTTTTTTCTGGACGAGGTACTTTGTTGGCTTTACTATTTTCTCCCGTGCGTTTGACAGTGTTCTCCTCGCCAAAATGTCATTTATGGTTTCAGTACCCATACAATCTCTTGGTTTGACAGTATCCTCAAATGGCGTTCTCAATCTGTCAAATTAAGAAGAGCTGATGGCTCTTTTTCTCTATCTGATCCTTCTGATGTTAAGCGAGGGGTTCCGCAAGGTTCCATATTGGGGCCGCTTCTATTTATATTATATAGTGCAGATTTACCTCAAGTGATTAAATCCTGTCAATATCACCGCTATGCGGATGATGTGATGTGATATGATGTGTGTGTGATATTGAACATGTCGTTGTTGGTGTGGGTGTTTATATGCATCTACTTACAAAGATTACCAGTTTTTTAGTATTCATATTACAGGCTAATGCTTATTTTGGGGCCAGATGGCACTTTGTGAGTGTTAGTGGATATTTATTTCTAGTTCACATACCTGCAATTACATTGCTGGCACTCGGGCGGTCCGTGCCCCTCTAGTTCGGGCGGCGGCGGCATGCATCGCCGGTTCAACTTCACGTTGGCTGTATATTGCATACAGCCGATACACGTCTCCAATTCCTAAACAAATCAATGTAAATAACAAAAACCGAAAATAGTTCTTGATGTTTTCAAGTTCAAGTAAAAAAGTTAGTCAAGGGATAATATGGGTTGAGAATTAGTAAGGAAGCACACATTTCGAATATAAGTCAAACAGACTTTATAATTTTGCACTAGGTGGTAGACTCGATGCTGGGTCATCTAGGTAGGTACCATCGCAGTGCCAGATATCGTCCCGTGAAACAGGAGTGTTATGAAATGATGTTATGAATATTGTGTTTCGCGATGAGGGCACTGTAGCTAATGAAATTACTGGGCATAAGACACCTAACATCTGTCGTCTCAGGTGCAGTGGGGCATTAATGGAGGATAATTACTGTCTATCAGTTGTTGATCTACTTGATGCCGCTCTGTCATGGTCAAACATATCACTTACCATCGGGTGAGCGCCCTGACCGTCGTGGATACTTATAAAAAAAAATTACTGATCTACAGCATATGCAGGGTTCTGATCCACATACTGCTTGAACACATGAACAAATCTGTCAATAATCGAAGGCAGCAGCGACAGATGTTCTGGCACTCGGACCGGATGCAACAGCCGGGGCTGTAGGTCCCTCAACGCTGTTGTCGATATGCGGAACGAGAACTGAGGCATTTCATTATCAGTTGGTATTGCTTCTATCTTTACATACTGCACTTCCTCTTCCGCTGATCGTGTTAAATAATGAATATCAGTCTGCAAATAGAAAGTTACGATTAATATTAAAAACGACAGCATGACAATACGTTAATTTTTTTAAATTACTTGAAGGCGATGGAGGAAATTTTACATGGCATTTCTATCAGCAACTGTAGACTATGAAAAGGCAACTAGTCAGTATGGTTGGCATGACTCTTGAAGAGTAAATGTCTGGAAGCAATAACAGAATAACCAGTGGCGTGTAAGATGCAAAGTGAGTGTCACTAATCGTAAAAACAATAAATAATTTACAGTTTTGTCAAATTGAGTGCTGTTGAATACAGCATATCGCCTTAAATTGCAAATCTGTAGAGGAAAATGGGCGAAAATGTGGGAAGCATTTAATATGTTGGCGATTTTCCGGGCTGTCTGGACGCGCAGGGTATGCAATACTCATTTGCATATATGGAGTGCACACCACTGAAAATAACATATTGTGCATATATGAAAAATAAAACTAAACTTACAGATGTGGCCACTAGTGAACAATCAGTTTGCTTTATGATATTCATATCATACTGGGAAACCTTGATGAGCCATGTCTCAGTAGCAATAAACTTGCTGTTTGCAGTTAACTGGATTGACACCTTGTCCACACTACAACAAATAAACAAAACAATGATAAATAAACATGTTACCACTTAATCAATTCATTTTCATGAGTGTAATATAAATTGTTTTTCTTGGTAAATTCATAAGGCATTATTATATTAAAAATATTTCTCTCTTCAACCTATTGCAGTCCACTGCTGGACATAGGTCTCCCCCATTTTGCGCCAGACATCCCGGTCCTCCGCTTTTCTCATCCAGCTTCCACCAGCGACCTTTCGCAAGTCGTCGGTCCATCGGGCCTACGCTACGCTTGCCAAGACGCGGTCTCCACTCCAGAACTCGTCTGCTCCAACGGCCATCGGTTCTGCGACATACGTGACCAGACCACTGCCACTTCAACTTGTTGATTGATCCGGCGGGCTATGTCGGTAACTTTAGTTCTCTTACGGATTAAATCATTTCTGATCTTATCCCTAAGAGAGACTCCAAGCATAGCTCGCTCCATTGCGCGTTGAGTAACTTCGAACTTATGAACCAATCCCGCAGTCACTGTCCATGTCTTAGCTGCGTATGTTAGCACGGGTAGGACGCATTGCTTAAGCATTGCGGAATAGTTGACGTTAGGACATGACGTAGCTTACCGAATGCCGCCCAGCCCAACTGAATCCTCCTACTAGCCTCCCTCTAGAAGTTATGCCGGCCAAG